>VXAK01020216.1:154905-172838 GCA_013399435.1 Arenaria interpres | reverse complement strand
TAACGCCACTTTGGCTCAGCTCCCGAGGGATTCAGGCTGCCAGCAACTTGACCTTGACCCGCACAGTTGTGTTGTGCTGCCAGCAAGAAGCGTTTTCTGGATGACAGTGACCCAACACATCTGCTCTGCTCCGCCAAGCCGCCTCCCTCCTCCTCCTCCTCACCAGCCCCAGCTCCACCGGCACAGCTCCAGTCGCGCTCCAGGTACTGTAGCTGCTTGGAGGGACAACGCCTGACAAACACATACTTTCTTCTCTTTTTCACCCATTTTCCAAGCCAGTGCATTTGTTTACAGCTTGCCCCCAACTCACAGACCTTTCAAACAAGATGCATCACCGCGTTTCTTTATCATCTCAATAGCTGGAGAAGCTGGGATTTTGAAATCGGGGCTTGTCTAAAGCTACCCAGTGGTGGAGCAGTGGCTCAAGCAGGAGGACAGCCCAAGACTTCTCATCATCATTCTCCTTNAAAAAAGCTCAGCCTTTCATTAACAAGCACCCAAAGCACCAGCGGCCCCGTGCCTGGCACAGCTCGCCGGAGCCATCAGGGACAGGGGGGTTCCCCCCAAAGCTGTGGGTCCCCAGGCCTTGGCGCCCCATGGCAGCATCCCCCAGCAGCCTCGCGCCTCTCCTGCAGCCATCGGCCCACCTGGGTGGCAATGATGGCATCCTCCTGGTCAGGGAGCGGGGAGCACGGGGCCATCCCCGCGGCGCTGCGGCTCCGCACCCCGCANTTCTCAAAGCAGGGGGAAAAAAAATCCAGAAAATCTTCATGGGAAATGGGGCAATGGAATAATCCTGATGAAAACTGTCATCTACCTCCCCTGCAAACACACTACCTAGAAATGAAAGGCAAACACATCCAATAACACTGAAAAATGTTCTCCTAAGGAGCAATGGAGCTACGCTTTCCTGTCGGGCTCTCTGGCACATTGGGAGCATGAGGAGCAAGGGAAGTACGACAATCAAAAGCTAACTTTGATTACGTGGCTGCTTACACAAGGATAAAAAAAAATTGCATTGTCACAAAAAATAAAGAGGATTTGAGTGTGGCGTTTATGGTACAAATCAACGTATGAAACCCACAGTTCTCTACTGATCGTGAAAAAGCTCAGTAGTAAATGGGTAATATATTGGATGGAAGAGTAAAAAGCTCCAAAGCTTCCTTATCTGACTATCTGACAAGCCACCTGCAGCTTGAGTCACAACGCACACAGATCTAGCCCATGGCAGTGTGCTCCTGCAAGGGGAGCTTGGCAGTCAACCGTTCCAACCATCTACAATGTCCTCAACCTCCCTGTGGCAAGGCTTTGGCACAGCAGAAACTCATCACCACTGTGTGTCACTGTAGGCATTAGAACAAGTGCAGTAAGAGGGAAGAAAGTGAGATAATTGGGCTATTAAGCCAAAAACATCACTGTCTCAGTCCAGACCCACAGGACACAGTTCTTCATGTTGTTCTTCCACTGCCAGATTTCAACAAGAAGCCACACAACAAGGCATTTCGTTGCCTACAATGAGCCAGGGCTGCACGTTGGAGATGGACCAAGTCTGCCTTGGTGGGTCTGCAAGGTGCCATGCAGCTCCACGCACGGGCATCCAGGTGACTTAACAGAGCTGGGGAAGTAGTGTTACTCCTGCCAACACCACCACCCTCACAGGAGCTCTCCGTGTGCCACCACGCTCTACCACACAGACTTTGAGAAGTGACTTGTCTTCATGGGCCTCGCTTTCCACACCTGCAAGTCACCTGCAAAAACAACTATGCTAAGAAATCACAACAGGGTTTATTGGTGTCTGCTGAGGCGACACCTAAACTTCTACATGACCAGTAGCAAAAACAGAGCAACTACCACCTCGTAACTCGGTGCTGGGCAGTCAGTGCTTGAAAACCTCGCACAAGCAGTTGTACGTAGTTCAACCTACTGAGGAAAACACCACACTGCCCAGAGTGAAACCCTGATTGAACAAGAGACTTTCTTGGGAAATGTACAATCAGCTTAATAATTACCCAGTGACTATATCTCCTCTAAATGTGAGCCTCAGCATGAGCCCTACATTTACCTGGCTGCGGTTCCCAGTCTGAGGACCTGGTGACTCCTCACTGAGCCAAGCCAGACTCTGGTTTTATTTCCTGTGAAACTTCAATGAGAAGCCACAAAATGGTGCAGGAGTTGGAAAAGATGACCTCTTGTCAGTTTTGCTTTCCATTTTTGCTCTTGCAGACCATTACCACATTACCCTTACCTACATAAACTCTTCTGCTTTGTGGCATGTTCTTACTTCCAATCGTTCAAGCTTCCCTCTGAACACCCCACAATTTTTAGGACATCCTTCCAGAAAAACGCATACTAGAAGGGTAGAAGAGAAAGAGCAGGGGAGAACTTAGGCCCCTTCCAGTCCCTCAAGGGGCTCCAGGAAAGCTGGGGAGGGCCTTGTGATCAGGGAGGGGAGCCATAGGATGAGGGGGAACAGTTTTAAACTGAAAGAGGAGAGATGGAGATGAGATGTGGGGAGGAACTTCTTTGCTGTGAGGGTGGTGAGAGCCCGGCCCAGGTTGCCCAGAGAAGCTGTGGCTGCCCCATCCCTGGAGGGGTTCAAGGCCAGGTTGGAGAGGGTTTGAGCAATGTGATGTGGTGGGAAGTGTCCCTGCCCATGGCAGGAGGTGGGACTGGATGAGCTTTAAGGTCCCTTCCAACCCAACCCACTCTGTGATTCTAAGGCAGCACAGAAGTTGCAGCAAGACTACAACTACCTGATTCACCCCTGGAAAAGGAAATCAATAAAATCATCCTGAAACCAATTAGCTAACTTGGTTTTAATCTTTTTCATATGTGCCATGTTGAGGTTGTGTCACCCTTTCTTACAGAAAACAGCGCCATGGAAGTGCTCTTTTCTTTTTCTTTTTTAATAGCAATACAAACTCAACTTTCCTCCAGTACTCTGAAACTTTCCCAGCAGTTCAAAAATTGTTATAAATCAACACAAACAGCAGGGAGAACTCCCCGAGTAGCAATGGAGAGACCTGCATTACAAATCACCCACGTCTTCACATGCAGAGCAGGGTCTGAAACCTGGGAGACCCCATCCTGGATGGGTGCATTAGTTCACTGCTCCCTACGCAGCGAAGCACACCCTCATTAGAGGCGACACACTCCACAAAACCCAAGCTAATAAGGTCTATGGGGCTTATTAGTTGGCCTCCATGCTGGAGCCAGTCTTGCTGGGAACTAGCACGGCTGCAAAACCACCCTGCTGTGTGGCCAGGGCTGTGCTGGTGGCAATCAGTGAAAAGAGGGGGCAGGAGTGGTGGGACAGGCCAAAAGAAGGGTCAAAGCTGTTGGTTATTTGCTTCTTTTTTAGGGAGGGCTTGCTGCTAGTACACCCAGCTGTATTTTAGAGGTCGAAGACATTCACTCCATAGCTCATTCCTCCTTCTTTTTCTCCCATGAAAATAAAAACGGAAAAAATTTAATAGAGCTCAAAACTTACTTCAATATTATTCAATTTAATAGAGTTCAAAACTTGCTTCAAAATTATTCAAAATTAACTCCCATGAAAATAAAAATGGAAAAAATTTAATAGAGCTCAAAACTTTCTTCAAAATTATTCGGCATTGCCTTCTGGATGCTTTCCTCTTGACGGTACCAACCTGCTTAACCCTGAGGGAGTAGGTGGGGAAGGACACAGGTGCTGGGACAAGCTTAGAGCCTGTCCAAAACTCTGGGAATATTTGCAAAAGGCCGATTGCCCCTTCCCCCAGGCACTGTACATCTGTAATGTGTGTACATGCTGTGCACATCGCTCAGCAGGACGCGGCTGAGCTCCTTACATGGGAATTCATGGTTCTGACGTTTAATGGGCATTCTCCTGTGAAAAACGACAGAGGCATGTGAGGCTCCATATTTTTTGCTTTTTGTTTTTGTTAAACTACATATCAAGGCTGCTCAAGTAGAAGCAGAAAGTTGTGTTTCCTTTTAATTACTAGCTTCACGCTTGGGATCAAAAAGGCAAGCGTATGGGGTTGTTCTCATGTTTTTCTTTACTTTTAATAAGTAACAAAGATGCAAACACAAAGCATGGTTTTGGTTTCAAATCCTCTGCGGACTCTGCCTTCCTGGGACCTAACATGGCAAAACAAATAGGATTCCTGGTGCCAGTACATAATGCATTGCATTTGGATTACACGCTGTGGCTGAGGAAGATGCAGAAGATAGCAGCACGGAGAGGGAGAAGGGACGAGCTGTAACCAGGGGAACAGACCACAGGGCTGCGAGTGCTGTCAGAGCCCCTGGTGCCTGTGCCTTTACCAAGCAGCTGGATTTTCATCCATCTACTCTCAGAGCCCACATTGATCACTCTAACTGGGGGATTTTGCAGAAGAGCACAGCAGGATGGAGAGGATAAGATGCTGAAGATGGCCTGGTTGCTGTTCACAGCTGGCTTTTTATCTCAGGGAACTGCTGCCTCCTGCGTAACCAGCAGCCTGGTCCCAGGATGAATGAATCACAGAATGGTTTGGGTTGGAAGGGACCTTAAAGCCCACCCAGTGCCACCCTCCCTGCCATGGGCAGGGACACTTCCCACCACATCACATTGCTCAAACCCTCTCCAACCTGCCCTTGAACCCCTCCAGGGATGGGGCAGCCACAGCTTCTCTGGGCAACCTGGGCCAGGCTCTCACCACCCTCACACCAAACAAGTTCTTCCCCACATCTCATCTCAATCTCCTCTCTTTCAGTGTCAAACCCTTCCCCCTTGTCCTATGGCTCCCCCCCCTGATCCAGAGTCCCTCCCCAGCTTTCCTGGAGCCAGCCCCTTGAGGGACTGGAAGGGGGTCTAAGTTCTCCCCGGAGCCTTCTCTTCCCCAGGCTGAACCCCCCAACTCTCTTAGCCTGTCCTCCCAGAAGAGGGGCTCCTGCCCTCCCAGCATCTTCGTGGCCTCCTCTGACCTCTCTCCAACAGGTCCATGTCCTTCTGCTGTTGGTGACCCCAGAGCTGGAGGCAGCACCTGGGGCCGGGGGGTGGGTATCCCCAGAGCAGAGGGGCAGAATCCCGCCCCCCTGGCCCTGCTAGTCACGCTGCTGGGGATGCAGCCCAAGACGGGCAGTGTCATATACCATTTTACTCTTTCTTGAAGCTTATTAAAAAAAACAACCACTAATTCAACCACCCAATAAAGTACAAAAGCCTGTGGACAAGGGGTCTATGGAGTTTTCATGGGGGTGGGATCCTCTGAATCCCTTTCCCCACCACTGACACCTTGCTTACACCAGTCTTAATGGGTACCCCAGGGATTACCCAGAGCTCTGAGAGGGGCTGCATGAAATACCCGTGGGTGAGAGGCTGCACAGAGGAACCTTACCCATCTGGTTCATTTGGGATTGAAGGGGGCACAGTCTAATAAGTGGAAATAAGGATCACTGACCAAATCAGAGCCTATTCTATTACCAACCTCCCAATTTTCAGTAGAGGTGTTTGGCTTTTCTTTCTTTCCTCTTGTTCCTACAAGAGGACAGCAGTTCTCTGCTACAGCAAACTATATCTGCAGAGAGTATTCACATATTTGCTTGGGATTCTCGTTGCCACATCTGTCCTCATTTTAGGATATATATCTCTAAGCTTGTCTGTACACACCGAATACATATATTAACTGTGACTGATTAAAGAAGAAGAACTGCAAATATTTGGATTATTAGTTCTAGCTAATTCTGTGATCAAAAATTACTATCAAATACCAAATGATAGATGAATCCCAAAAGATTCAAGTTTCAGATTAGAAAACTAATCGATATTCAGGGCAGTTTTCCCTGTCGACTTTTTTACTGAGCTCACAACCTGGTACTTTTCAGATCAGGTACATTTTTCCCAATTAAGTAACTGGTATAAAAAAAAAAAATACAACCTGCCATTGTGCTCTGAAGAATACCAAAGCAAAGAAAGGACGGCCATAAAAGCTCATGAGTGAGTAGTCCTTTTTCTTGTGTTTTAGTTTCGGTCACTGAACAGCAATATCTTGCACCTCAGCATCTATCACCAAAGTGATGTTCAGGGACATGTCATTATCTCCCCGTCAGGCTCCGAACGGTGGCTGCCGGCAGAGCCCTGTGGTATCGATTCCTCCTCTCCACTGTCTCACCACTGGCTGCAGCACTTCTCAGGACCAGTTATGGGGCTCTTTAGCTCTCCCAGTTGCACTAGAGGTTTTGATGATCTCAACTGTCAGGAGTAGAGGGGTGAGAGGAACCAGCTTCTTCGGAAGAAATTATTTGTCTAGGTACAACACTTGAGTGAAATTTGAAGTTTGATGAATCCTATTAGACAAGAGCTATAAGAGTTGCTAAGCAGTAGGATGGGCTTCGCTTATTGTTGGTGGTTTTTTTCCTCCCTCCCTGTATTTAAATCATTCCTTGTCCTCATCAAGCAGAGAACATTATCTAATTCCTCTACAGCATGTACAGGATTGTGTGTTATCCCTCTACAAGGATCCATATTAAACCAACCACAGAAAATAACCTCATACCATTCAGTACAGGAAGCATCATAATCTGCCATGCATTAAAGGTCTAAAAAAACCCTGCCTAATGTTAGAAGGGTCTCAAGCTGTTAAGCTACTACTTAACTACGGTAATTCACCATGAAGTCTCTCCCATGGCACAGCTAGAGAGTTGTTTTCACTTTCTAATAATGAACACGTGACTTAGGCATTTAATGAGTTCCCGAAAGAACTGAACCAAAAGGCAAAAATCCAAGAGGTTTTACTGCCCAGGGAGAAAAAAATCATAATTAAAATAGTGAATGGGCAGAAGAATAAAATGAAGGCCGGGGGTGATTATAAAATCATTTAGCTGGAATAGCAAGTGTATTGCTTTCCTGTCCCAAAGGGGGTTTAAGCACGACAGAAGGCAGCCGACCCTGCAGTGCCTTCCTGAGGCTCTACAGCCCTCTCCCCCCGATCATCCTGTATCGTCAGGAATATTGGTCCCTCATCTTGCATTCAACACGGTGATGATTAAAAAGAAGTATCAAGAAAACTATTCACCTTGGCAGTGCTTTCCCTTCTGAACATCAAAACACACTGCAGAGGTTAATGATACCTCGTTGTGTTATCGCAGAATCATCTGTTCAAAAACACGTGAGCACAGGGATGGAGAGGGGAAGGGTTTGGAGAGGCGTGTTTCAGGTTAGCAGGAAAAGAGTCTGCAGGTTCTGACTTAACTCTGCTATAAGCACTGGGCTGGATAGCCCATGATCCCAGTGTCTTGGTTGGGGCTGGAGTTACAATAGATCCCAAAGAGCCATTGCCAAGGTAGTTCTAGTTGTAAAAATTCTGAAAAAGCCTGGCCTTTAAATAATTTGGGATTTTTTTTTTCTACTTAGGGTTTCTTTTAAATCCCAAAAGGGGTCTGTGTTTATCTTCTGTTGCTGCACTGGAGCAAGAGCCAGTGCACAGACCTTCAAGTTGTGCAGTGTTTGCCTTTCCATCCTCCTGCACAGTTCAGCCTCCTGGCTTGTGCTGTGTATCCCTGCTGAGATGGCTCGCCAAACAGCAAAACCCTTGGGCAGAAATTTCATTTAGAGAAAAAGAGCCACTACCTCAACTGCTTGGTGGGTATACATGCAAATTCTGCTCTGCTTCAGAGGTAAACATGTTTCTGACACAGCAGCAAAGATAGAATCATAGGATCATCTTGTTTGGAAGGGACCTTTCAGATCATTGAGTCCAACCATCAACCCAACTATGACAAAACCACCTCTAACCCATGTCTCTCAGCAACACATCTCCCTGGCTTTAAGATACCTCCAAGGATGGCGATTCCACCACTTCCCTGGGCAGCCTGTTCCAATGCTTGATAACCTTTCAGTGAAGAAATCTCTCCTAATATCCATCCTCAACTTCCCCTGGTGTAGCTTGAGGTCATTTCCTCTTGTCCTAGGCTTCCATACTCATAAGGTTTGGAAAACTAGGGTACAGTGCTTTTGTCCACACCTTACACTTTTACATTTGCCCAGAGTGGGGATGTGCTGCTGGTTCAGGGTTGCAATATCTCAGAAGGCTGAACACTGGAAGTGGTCAGATCCTGGTCATGGAGATGTGGGTGTGTCCAGGTACAACCGTGAGGAAGGATGGTCGGAGACTTTGAGGTCCCTCAGTAACATCAAAACCAGTAACAATTTGGAGGCTGGGACAGCCCAAGCTGCAGGTCTGAATTATATCCTAAGGATGGTCCCTGGCTCATGCCTTCCCCTGAACCCAGCCCAGGCTTGGTCTGCAGGAGAGACCTTGTCTGGATCAAAACCGTGCTAGGGACAATTCAGTGGCACAGATGCTCAGGTGCCTGGGGCAGGTCCACAACCTGGCACCGGTACCAGCACAGACACTGGACCCTGATCTACAATCCACTGAAGGATTACGGAGCTGGCCTCTGCCCTAAGGTAGCTCACCTCAGGTGATAAACAGCTGTCCCAGGCAGCCCTTCACTCTACAACAAGGGCAGCAGTCCCCACCCTGGTGGCAGAATTCATCCATGTTTAAGCTCCTTATTCGGATACTTCCACACATTTAATTCATTGCATTGTTTTTTAAATAGTAGAAAATAAGAGCTAAGAAAACTTGTGAATTTTTAGATTAAAACCTGCAATAAGAATTCATTTCAAATTGGGCTTAAGGAAAGAAAATTACATTTTGGCCAAAGGCCAAGTTCTGAATTTCTAATTAATCAAACTTTTTCATAGTCTGACCCTTGATAATTTATATAAGCAATTTCACTGAAAAGGCAGTTAGAATGAGCCCTGCACCAAATCAGACAGAAGTAACTGGCGAGTTCAAAGGATTTGTTCTCATTAACCCTAGAGAAAATGAGTTCAGCAATGAGCTGAATGGTAGTAGCAGGTAGTAGCTCAAAAAAACATGTATTTTAAAAGGTTGAGTAAACACTGGCTTGGTAGATTTTACCAGTCAGAGATAGGAAGGCAATGTTGATCATTCACATTAAAAAACCATGCATTTTACATGTATATCAGGAAGTGACCAGCATATAGGAGAATTCAAGTGTGTAAGAGTTTGTATCTTTATATTAGACCAACTAAACTGACCGGAACTGAAATAAATGAACGAGCATTACTAAAAACTTGCGCGTTTTTATCAGTCTGACCAGCTGGTCCACTGAAAGATATGGCCAGTCCTTATGAACTGTTTTAATACATTTAGATTAGCAAGGCAATAAATAAATATGACATCATTAATATCTACAAAGAATCCACATTTCGGCATTCAGAAAGCCTGTTATTATCAACTTTATCAGGCGATAACTGTTTTATTTCCAGCTAAACAGCCAGGGTCCCCGTAGCAAGCAGGCACTGGAAAGAAATTAATGAAAACATCCATTGCAGAAACAATTAAGTTAGAGTTAAATAACTCAAGACCATCACACTCGGGGGAAATGGCAGATGCCGGCCTGACTCTGTCCCAGAGGTATGGAGTCGAATAAATTGTCTGCCCTGTCCTGGAGAGGTCACCCCCTGCTAGTCCTTTTCCCACCCAACACACCCGCTCCCTCAGGTTTTGTGGCAGATTTTGCTCCACCGCATGATCTGCCAGACAAAACCTGTGTCCACACTATTTATTGTTTTACTACAGAATATTCTACTTTCTTTCCTGTTTTCTTTTTCCTTTTTTTTTTCTTTTCTTTATCAAGTGGGTAATCCTTACTATCGCCTTGCCCAATTTTTGAAATTGGACTAAAATATTTGCCATAATGCCACCTAATGTTTTCTTTAGCTGGAATGATGGCAGTCAGAATTGTAAAGGACATAAGAAATTGGTCATCAGGAAGTCTCACAGTTTTCTCCAATAACAGGATGATTAAACCAGGATCACCATTGGACCTGCTCCAGAATTGGTCTCCAGACCAATTTAATGTAATATTTTCATAATACAAAGCAGGAGGATTCTGAGTAAAATAGCTGATGATATGAAGCAAGGAAGTATTGTCAATGAAGAACAATGAAATTTCACACAGGGGAAGCAGAAGGACTCAGAAGAGCACTAGGACCAGGTTGGAGCTTCATGGTGCAGAAAATGAGCATGTTCATAAGAAAGCGAAGCAGGGAAAATTCTGCAGGGAGGTGTTTGATTAGAAAAACAGGCTTTGGAAAGAGAAACTCTGGTGCACCAAAGGGTGAAGGTAAGCAAGAGGAAGTAGAAAAGGAAAACTCATTGTTAAAACATACCCTGCAAGACACATTCAACAGAAGGAGATATCCATTCTGCTGTACAAGTCCCTCATGTCACCTCACCTGAAATCCTTTTAACCACATCTCAGAGAAATTATTTCCAGCAAAGATGCAGAGAACTGTAACGATGATCACTGAAGCAATGGAAATCATACAATACAAGGGAAGACTAAAAGAGGACAGTTTGTTTGACCTAGCGAAATGCAGCTGAGAGGAGAAGAGTTATTTCAAGGACAATATTGGCACAAGATCAAATGGAGATAACACAGCCAAGGATTGGATTTAGTCTGGAAGTCTGGCATCATCTTCAATGTTTCTCTCCTACAAGAGCAAAGGCAAGAAGTTACAAGACAAAACCTGGTCTCTTTTGCAAGAAGTCCACTGGAAAATCTTGGCACTGGGTCAGAGAGGGCTTTGACCAGCTGATCCTTGGTCACCCCAGGGTTTGCGCTCACAGCAAAGCCCCATCATGAGCTACGGTCACCTGCAGGCAGCAAGAACATGCAGTCCCTGTCATCTCCAGAACCAGGAGCATGAGTGTGGTTCCTCCACGGCTTTATAAACAATGTTTGTAGTAAAGTTAGCCCTGTGCAACCCTATGCAGGTGAATAATATTTGAAAAAATCACAATGGAACAAGGAGGAAACAAGTAAGTTTCAACAAGATTGTGAGGAATAAACATCAATGGTGGCGGGGGAAAAAACTGCCCTGCTGTGAAAGCCAAAGTCAAGCCAAGCCAAAACCAAATCCAAACCTGGAGCAAAGACAAACCAATCGGACTACACCGATCTGGAGCCCAGCAAAAAGCCTTTGTTTTCATCAGAAAGTGTTTCAGAGGACAGATTCTTGGTGCAAGCAAAAGATTTAAACCATATTTGGCATCCCCTTTTCTTCTGCATGGCTCAAAGATAAACAATTCAACTGGTTTGTTTGATTTAGGAGGAACAAAATAACACTACTGTTAAATATTTTAGGTAAGATTTCACACGGTTTCCTTTGTGTCCAACACTTGTTATTCCAGGTAATATCCTGCTTGGATCAAGACAATATTCCAATTAAATTAAAAACTGCATCAAGCATCCCACTATTCATCAAGACGAATATTTGCACAATATTGTGCTTGACATTCATTGGAGTTTGACCATTGGAAACAGCAACCCAGCTTGCTTTTCTTTTTCCCTTATCTCAATTTCTGTTAATATTTTGCAGCTGAGTCTAGTCAAACTCTGTGTTCACTGTGAAAGTCACGTTCAACTAATCTGATGGCCAAGAGCCCCAGCCCATTGAAACAGGAATCCACCCCAGCACTGGCTGCGAGCAAGTGGTTTGTCAGAGGATGACATACTTCCTACCATGCTTCCAGCAAAGCACATCTGCGAGTCAAAAATAACATTACAGCATGGAAAAATCTCTGCTTCCTCCTGTCTGACCCTAATCCAGGTGAGTCCAGCTGTGGCTGAAGGAAAATTAAATAAAATACTAGCTTGCAAGTGTTGCACTAGAGGTGAAGCTAGAGGTATCATTTAGGAGACAAAAGGAAGAAAAAAACCAGCTAGTTTATGGGCTTGGGAGTTAGATTTCACTCTGAAGGCCTGAGTTTGGAATTAGAAGTTGCTGAAGCCAAACTTTTCATTTCTGGCCCTCCAAGGGTGCTTTCTTTTAATTTCTGAGGTTCCAGACTAAAATGCCTCTGCCTGACTGCAGGCTCCAGCTTAAACGCATGGCAGCCATGCTCTGCTTCCCTCTGTAAAGAAACAGGCCATTAAAAATTCCCAAGAAAATGGATATTTATTTTTGACATTGCTCTTTGCTCATCAGGTCTTTCAAAGCAGAGTAACAGCAGCAGCGATGTCTTGTTGAATCACTGGACCGTGCTGAAGATTAACCCCTTTCTGATCCTCTACCCCGTGAATAAATTAACAGTCCTGCCATCAAAACAGGGTTTGAACAATTAGTAACAAATGATGGGTGATGACAAAGGGGCATAAACATAATGATAAAGTACAGAAACCAGCCAGCCAACTACCCTGTGTAATTTGTACTGCAATAGTCCTAAAGCAACTTGCACATGAAAATGAATGTATAGACTGCATCATACTCTTAGTTCTGCCACAAATGTTTCATTTGCAAATGCCATATTCATTCCAGTTTCTCATATGGGATGTTTACAAACAATACGTGTTTGAAATGAGAGGAAATTACAATCTATTTCCCATCTTTTTATTTCTAACACTGCTATAAGTGCTACTAAGTATTTTTAAATGCATCCAGCTATACAATTTATTCAAGTACCTCTGACAGAAGTGAGATTTACTGAGAATAATCTTTAGTTCCCCTGACATAATTCATGGATATAATTGAAAAGTGTCTACAAAGAATACTTAGGACTCTTTTAGAAAGGAAATGTTCAGTGTCATGGCTTGGTTCCTCTCTGCTGGCTGAATTACTGTCAAAATAATGGACATTTCTGAGATCTGAGAAGATGAGAAAGCCAAAATTTAAGGACTCACATTTCGAAGAAAAAACGAAAGAAAAAAACTTAAAGAAAAAGTTAATACTACTACAACTGCAACTAAGACACAAAATGTTCCTGTTGGTTCTTCTGTGGCATTTGTACACCTGAAGAGAACTTCGTACAAGTCAGCGTCATCTATAAGAGAGCAAAACGAGACTGAGAAGCGCAGAGGTCCTGCTCTGCTGTCATTATAGCAAGTCTGGGATACAATCCCCATGTGAAGAGTTTTTAGCCCTGCTGTCCATCCAGGGTCTGCATCTCTTCACAGAGAGGCAGTGGGCTACAGCATTCTGCATCTTCCCTGTGTCCATCCCTATGGACACACGCTCGTCTGCAGAAATCACGTGTGCCTCTTTGAATCAGGCACTCTGTGGGATTCATAGAATCATAGAATTGTCTGGGTTGGAAGGGACCTTTCAGATCATTGAGTCCAAACAACAATCCAACATTGATAAAACCATTACTAACCCGTGTCGCTCAGCACCACGTCTGCCCGGCTTTTAAATACCTCCGGGGATGGTGATTCCACCACTTCCAAGGTCTGACAAACTCAAGGTCTGACAAACCTTTCAGTGTAGAAATTTCTCCTAATATCCACCCTAAACCTCCCCTGGCACAAATTGAGGCTCTTTCCTCTTGTCCTGTTGCCTGTCACTTGGGAGAAGAGACCAACCCCCCCGGCTACACCCTCCTTTCACATAGTTGTAGAGAGTGAGAAGGTCTCCCCTTTGTAAGAGAATAAGAGTACTTTGTAAGAGTACTTTCTGTAAATTACTTTTGAAACACAGCCATTTTTTCAGTTCATTTGCCAAGTAATAATATTTATACAGTGCTGTTCATTGGAAGAGGTCAAATCAGAGTTAACAAGAGACATTCAAATTGGCGCTTCAGCTCCCTCCACCTCAAAAATAGAAGGAAACCCACAAACCAAAAAAAAAAGGAAATCTAGCAGGAAAGCGTGAAGAAACCCATGTTTCTTTTCTGCAGGGTTTATAAGCCGTACAAAGGTGTCCCGGAGCCAGGGCTAAGGACCTATGTCCTATTCCAGGTCCAGGTGGACCCTCAGAGGTTGGTGTGCCCCACCACTCGCTGCACTTCCTGCTCCAATATCTGACTGGACCAAAGGTTCCTCATGCTCAAGACAAAAGTCGCCAACATGCAAAAAATCAATTATCACCAGAGCTGGTAATGGTAGGTAAAAACAGCCATCCCCAAAACCGAGGCAGGGCAGCAGGGTAGTAAAATGCATCCTATGCGCACTATTTCCTGCATTGTAATGATTCAGTAATACAAAGATTTCACATTTTCAAAATTATTTCTTTGCAATATGATGGTGCAAACTTACGATCCATCGTGTCCACTCCATTTAATGTCTTAGGAAGCCATATGCTTCATGAGGTACTGGAGATTCCCTTAGAGGTTTTCCATCCAAATATTGACCCAATCCCATGTCTACAATCCAAGGAGATTAGCAGCCAAAGAAACCCGGGTGTTTGGTTAATAAAAGTGCACTGACACCATCTTCCCTAACCTTCTGATCTTCCAGGACAGGAGGTTTTCATTCGCTTTGCTCCCTTCTTTAAACACAGCAGCAGCTGGTTTAGATTAGGAATAAGCTCTCTTGAAAGTGGAGGCTCTCTCCAAGAAGACATTTTTAATTCTCACATACTATCTCTGCACATACTTTCTCTGTCATCCCGTCTCTCCCAGCTTGGATTAATTAAAAAATAAAATAAATTAAAAAAAAAAATCAAACCACAACTATTAATCTGGAAATCAGTGAAAACTGATGGGTCTTTACCACTTCACACTGGATAAAGGATTAAGAGTAACAAGAAGCAATAGATAATTGCCTACGGTAGCTAAGTAGAGTGCCAGCACCTTTGCTGCTGAGGTTTCCTGTGTCAATGATCACTGCCCACCTATAAACCAAACATTGACCTGACCCAGCTTACAAATAACCCTAAAACACCCCAAAAGACTGGAGGCAGAGGAGGAACTTGGGCAGTTTTACACTGAAACTGGAGGTTAAGGACTCAAACACCCAAGCTTGCCTCGTACCTGCTGAAGAAGTCATTTCAACAGGATTTCCAAAATGGTTAACACACCCTTAACAATTTGCAATATCGAGTCCTGAGAATGAGAAGTTTTCAAGAGAGCAGCTTGGAAACAGCCACAGATGGGCTTGGCAGGAACAGTCTCACCATAAAATAATGCCTCGTAATGCAATTAATCTCCCAGAATAAAAGTAATAAGGATAAAACAACAATACTTTTCCCAGCTTAGAATGCAATTCCCTGCAGGTTACTGTCACACCTTTCATTTCTCAACACCGGTACCAATAATGTTTAGTTTTTCTTTTTAATTGCATAGACTTCCCTAGAGTATTGACTATTTGAGAGGAAAACCAAACTGTATTTAGTGACCTTATGCAAAAAGGGAAAAATGCCTCAAGGCAGGGTTTTTGTTATGTTTTTTGGTTGTGGGTGTGGGTTTTTTTAAAAGGAAAACTTTTAACTGTTCGATAAATAAAACAAGGAAAGGGGTTGGGTGCTGTCACGCCAGCCATTTGTCTTGTCAATAAACTTACAAAAGTGACTGTTAGCAAGTGCCAAAAAAGCGTGAAAAATGAAGGCAACAGTTTGACAGGTATCTCAAGCATTTTATCAAAGTAAATTGGATCCAGAAATATGAAAGATAGGTTTTGTAATACACACTGTCTTCAGGGAATTAAAGGCTTGTTTCTATAGGGCAAAACGGCAGCGACAGGGCAAGTGATGACCAGGCAGGAGAGCCTGATGGACTGCTGGCCAAACTTCACATTACACCACTATCACCTTGCCAGATCTTCCCCAGCGTCCTGCACCAGCTGCTTGCAGACTCTATTCACATTTCGTCCTCCCCTTCCCAGCTCAAACCACTTCACTCTAGTTTCTCCGCTGGCAAACTGAAAATATAATAATGTTTTAAAACTGCTAAAGTTACAAGAGCTCGTGGAGAATCAAAGATCCATCATCAAGGCACTTCAAAGCTTGACTCCCTCTACACAGCACTGGAAGGTGCTCCTGCACACACATACACTCTAAAATAGTAATTTTTCCCCTACTGTTCCTTTGAGTTTCATCTTTTACAGTGCTGCCACGGCTGTGCCACTGCTTTGCTGCTCTCCAAACACCAAATACACATATCAGAAACTTTTAATTAGGCAGAAGCTCTGGTCTCTGAGCTCCAAAAGCTGCTGCGCGTTGGCTTTGGGGAGCGGAGCACTCGTGCCTCCGTGGAAAGGCAACAGCAACTGTGGGAAAGTGGAGGAACTGGGGACCTGACAGCTCTGCCTGATGGGCAGCCGCTTAACAGGTCCCATGTTTTTTAAATGAATAATTGAATTTAAATTACTTCTAATGCTGAAATTAATTTAACCTGTTTAAATTTAGTGTGTTGTCACATGTTGCAGGAGTACGGCTCGCTGCTGTTGCAAGTGTATTAATAGCAGTTCCTGAAACTATTAATAACTGGAGCCCAACAGCTCATCTGTGTCATCTGCCTGGGGTCTCCAAGCACCAGCAAGTGCCCGTATCTCCTTTCAGCAGGAGGTACAGAAGGTCCAGTTGATGATGGGAAAGATGAGCAAAAAAGGTGCTGGAAAGCTGAGCTGTGGTCAGGCAGGGAGGCTGTGATGGTCCTGGGAGCAGAGGCTGCAACCCCATCTTCTAATCTTTGGTCTCACAGAGACTGGAGGAAACTCTCCTTGAGGATGGGAAGCTTTGTGATCTCCTTGGGGCAAGGACTACTCATCTCTTTTCTTCGTAAATGGTATTCAAAGTTGAAAAAACAGAAAAAATCTTTCTAAAATGAGCCCCGGAAAGCCCCCCAATTATTTTGTACCAGTGGCAAGATCCAAAACTTTCTGTTGGTGGGTGGCAGGGTGGGATGAGAAAAAAATTCATTACAAGATGAAAGGTTTCACACTTCTCCCTCCAGCTAAAATCTGCTCTACTGTGAGCATGCTAGGGGGCTGTCAGCTCCCCCTGTCCCACCTACCCCATGGCAAATCCTTTGAGCAGCTACAGCAAAAAAAGGGAGACAATGTCCCAATTTGCAAAGTATTCTTTTAAAGCATCTCCTCTGAATAAGTTTGTCATGTGAAATGATAAAGGAATCAGAAGCCAATTTCGCTTCTGTCATCCCTGCTGGATACAGCACATGGGAAGACCCTCAAAATACTATTACTGTAAGTAATATGTTAAAACATGAAGTTTGGCTTGGGGCAATAAAACCAGATCACCCTGACAAAGAAAGATGAGTATCTTCAGCCACACGCCATTTTTTTGCTTGAGCAGGTAAATACAAACACATCTCCAAAAGCAGAAATCCATTGCTATCAATATCATACACACACGCACAATCACATTTTTTTAAAATTACAGAGCAGAAATGAATCAAGTATCAGTAGAATTTAATTTTCAAATTAAATGCCAAAAAAATTCATGGCACCATAGGCTTTTGTGCTTTCTGCAGATTAAATCAGCTTCGGCCAAGTGGTAGCAGAGTGTGAAGCCAGCTGAACCTGTTAATACAGTCACAACTTCAAATTTTACCCAGAATGTCACAAAATTTGCTGTTTTATGAAAATCCATGATTCAGAGGCACAACCAACTGCAGGAGAAAAAAAAAAAGACATTTCTTTTAACATTCAAAATCCTGTTTTGCACTTTGCAGATGGGAGGGAAAAACCTCTGCCCAATGGAGGGAGAGGGGGAAGCTTTCCTCTGTGAAATGCTGGCTGCTCCCAAAGGATTACTGAGACTGCAGCTGGAAGCACGGACCCGGTCCCAGCATGGTGTCTGCAGGGCTGACATGGGGTCTCTGCAGAAACCCCCAGCTCAGGGCAGGACACAGCTCTCCTCCTGTGTCTCCAGGGAAACCCTCCCAAAGCAGCTCACAAGCCCTCCCCTGACAGTTCAGAGCAGGGAGGTTGGAAAACACCTTTTTCAACAGTTTTTGAGCACTTTGGAGAGTTCTTTCTGTGCTCTGCAGGAAGACACCAGAATTTCAAAGGAACTTGAACGTGCAATACACTCTGTATATTATATACATGGATATTTGCGACTCAGATATATCCAAATAATTTCCTATTAATATATGGTATATATATAATATTATTAATTATATTAAGCACAAGCA
>VXAK01020216.1:105572-154881 GCA_013399435.1 Arenaria interpres | reverse complement strand
CAGTGCTGCCTCCAGCTCTGGGGCCACCAACAGCAGAAGGACATGGAGCTGTTGGAGTGATGCCAGAGGAGGCCCCAGAGATGCTGGGAGGGCTGGAGCCCCTCTGCTGGGAGGGAGGGCTGAGAGAGTTGGGGGGTTCAGCCTGAAGAAGAGAAGGCTCCGGGGAGACCTTGGAGCCCCTTCCAGTCCCTCAAGGGGCTCCAGGAAAGCTGGGGAGGGACTCTGGATCAGGGAGGGGAGCCCTAGGAGGAGGGGGAAGGGTTTGACACTGAAAGAGGGGAGATGGAGCTGAGATGTGGGGAAGAACTTGTTTGGTGTGAGGGTGGTGAGAGCCTGGCCCAGGTTGCCCAGAGAAGCTGTGGCTGCCCCATCCCTGGAGGGGTTCAAGGGCAGGTTGGAGGGGGCTTGGAGCAACCTGGGCTGGTGGGAGGTGTCCCTGCCCATGGCAGGGAGGGTGGCACTGGGTGGGCTTTAAGGTCCCTTCTAACCCAAACCATTCTGTGATTCGTTCTCCTTCAGGCTTGAAGGAGACATCAGTGGTGTCAAAGCCCTGCAGAGGCTGCATGTGAGCCCTGGGGTTTTGTGCTGACCACTCAAAGCCCAAGGGTCTGGCAGGAGTCCTCCACGCTGCTGGCTCGGGCTCAGCGATTCCCATCCTCGGCAGCAGCGTCCCGGGCACAGCCCGGGATACCCTTGCTCTATAGCATGTCGCAATTTTTCACATATTATGTTTCACTACGTGTTTTTCAGCAGAGGCGGTTTATATACCTATATATGCACACCCATGCAGGCATGCGTGTGTGTGTATATATAGATATGCATGCACATATATATGCATATAATGTATGTTATTCAGTGAAACAACGCGCAGCAGGTGGTTTGTTCGCCATCAAGACCACTTGCTGCTCCCAGCCCAAGTGCAAAGGCTGGGCTGCCATACCCAGAAATGATGAGCTATTTTGAGTGCCAAGCTCCGCTTTCCTTTCATCTGCCTTTAGGGCTTCTCACATTCACATTTTTGAGACCTTTTGTGAAACATAAATACGTATTTTTTGCAGCCTGTCCGACCACGAGCACACACAGCCTGGCTGGTCTTTTTCTGGGATCAGTTAGGTATTTGTCACCTAATCAAATGACATGCTTTCATCTGAGGTTGCAGCTTCCCGACTGGTATAAAGTGATTTATGGCTCCACATCTGAAATGAGCAGAGCTTCACTCCCTACCCTGGGCCATTTGATTTCCACTCCTCCTTTGGGACACCATCAGCTTTTACTGTGGCTGCTAATTTATGGGAGGAAAAAAAAAAGTATTTATTGCAAAAATGCTCACAAATGCAAGTTACTGTGTGGCTGCTTGTGTACAAGCATTGCCTGCTGATGGTACTACAGCTCCAAGGACAGGAGGGACAGAGAAAGACAACTCATCATCTCCTCTGAGGCCAGGTAAAGTCTTTAGTTGCAAGACAAAGCATCTGAGTGCCCCATAATGGCTTGTCACCTGCTGGACATCAGCCTAGAGGATCTAATGGCCTCAAAGATGGCTTGAAACTCAACCTCCCACTGAATGGTTTCTCTCCTCCCTAATCTCGGCTCCATCACCATGGGGCACCAGAATAATGTGTGAACTGGCCCGAGATCTCTTGTAGAACTTTGTTTCTCCTCTTAGGCCCTCTTCTTCACACATTTGAACAGCCACCCAGTATGCACAAGAGTGAATGAGAACACCAATTCACTCATTAAATTGCATTTTGCTCCCATTCTGCAAAAGTTATGACTGGCAGCACATATGCAAGTCAAGACAATCAGCCCTCTGTGTCTTCCAGCAATACCATCTTTCTGTCCAAATCATCACTAAACTGATTTCCTATTGCAATTAAAGATGCTGCCAGCAAATACTAATGCAGACTCCAAAAGGTTTCAGGTATTTTAGAGCCTGGAGTTGGTTTGATGACCGTACTCTGATTCAGAATGTTTTTCTATCATCATTTAAAGCAAGACTTTACCCATCTTGGTTTCCTTTCTAACCCTCAGCCTCCTTAACTATTAATTTCGTAGAATAGAGTCATAGAATCATTTAGGTTGGAAAAGACCTTTAGGATAATCAAGTCCAACCATAATCCTAACACTGCCAAGCCCACCACTAAACCATGTCCCTAAATGCCACATCTACACATCTTTTAAATACCTCCAGGGATGGTGGCTCAACCACTTCCCTGGGCAGCCTGTTCCAGCTTGAGATGTTTCATATGATGTTCCTGCATTTCAGCTGAGTTTAGTGATGTCCCAGAGCTTGGGGCAGAAATCTGACCCTCAAATTCCTGAATTTGAAGAGAAGAATTTAATTCTTTCCCGTGTTAAAAATACCTTTAAGTGGAAACCCATCTTCCTCGTGTGCTAATGAGTCTACTCATGACTCCTTCTTGGCGAAGACTCCTTCTAGTTTAACATTTTCTGCCAAACTAGCTCTCTCCTGACAGCTACTAATTTAGAACGGTTTTGTCTTAACTCGCATTTCTACTCAATTGACCTCATGGGCTTCTTTCTTAGTAATTCCACAGAAAATACTCTCAGCGTGCAATTCCCAAGTTTGCTTTTTTTTTGCTTATTTATTTATTTTTAACTTCTCAGTGCTGCAGACTCCAGTCTGGAACACGAAAATTGTTCCTGGGCTTTTTTTACTATGTCTATTATCCAGAGCATCATCATTGCAAATACTTTGCCAACTGAAATATCACTCATAATTGGTATCAAAGTACAGGAGAAAAGAACAAAAAAAAAAAAAAGAGACAGGTTTGCTCTCCCACAGGTGCCCTGCAATAAGACCAGGCTGGAATGGGTGTGCACTAAAAGAAGTGAGAAATAATTGTGTTCCATAGCTTTCAATACACATATATTACAAATACATTGCACAATATGATATATTAATTACATTTTCAGCTCTAGCTTTGCCAAGACATTCAGGTTCCGTTGCACAGATCTGAGATTGACTTCACTACAGAGAGCTTCTCACCTGGCTGTCACCCAGCTGCATCCCTAAATAAAATATCATTATCTAACAAAATGCAAGGAGGGTCAAGCCCAGGGTACCTGTGGGTGGGCTGCTCAAACCTTCTCTGTCCAGAACACCTGAAAATTAGCTGAAAGGGCAATGCGTGAGTGTTCCTGCATGCCTGACGGTGAGATGTCACCTTGGGCTTGGGTTCCTTCTTCCTCTAAGGAAGAACTTAGCCTAAACCGGAGATGGACATTAGTCGTAAAAGGGGAAAAATAAACCCCAGTTTGCAATAACAATGTGTACTTAATGTTTGTAAGGAACTTCAAGAGACAGTATGTGTCACAGATATCACAGCTCTAACTTCCCTTAGGTCCAAATGCCATCAACTTTGTATTAACAAAACTGTTGCAGATGTTTTATTCTAGATGAGCACAGAAGCACTGTGCACAGTCTCTATATTTAATTGCCTATCAGAGTCTGCATAATGACATCCACTCTTATTAAACTACATCGTATCTGACTTACCAAAAGTCAAAGTTTTTTTGATAGATAAACCAGAGTCAATTGTTTGGTGCATATTCTCTGCCTGCCCTCTTTATGAATACAGACCTTGTAGCTCAGTCTTACCAAGGAGAAGCCTTCAAGTCAGAGCATGGCTGCAGGAGACAAGTATTTTGGTGCCTACCTATTACAGTACCACAGGGAGATTTTAACATACCTGGGGTTTTGTGACTTTGGTAAAGATCATCCTCCAAATTGTGCACCCTGGCATGCTAGTTCTGAAATTTATGGCATAAATGTTTGGAAGATGTTCAGCTGGGAACTACTGAACCTTATGCAGCAGGATCAAGCAGAGGAAATAACCAACCATTAATAGATAGATTACTAATATCCTAGAAAAAAAAAAATCTCAAGTGCTTTTAAAATACACACGCAAATACTGCCTGGCATGGTTCGTCAATGCATGATGACAAATGAAGGCTAGTCAGCAGTTCCCCAGCTGAAGCATGATGCTATGGGCATGGTTTGAAGCATCACTTCTTTCTCAAAGCCCAGACCAACCAGGATCTCCCAGGACAATCCAGGAAGAAGCCCAGGGAGATTTGGTACCTGTGAAGACAGGTCTCTATCTTGCACTTCTCAAGAGAAATAAGTTCTCCATTTAACAGAGTAATTTAGTTAAACTGCTCCATATTTTAATATTACTATTTAAATACGGTAACTAGAGCCTTCGTTTTTATGGATGTCAGGAGAAACATAAGTTACAAGTTACAGGCAAACCACAGAGGAAGTATTTTAATTTCCAACATGCAGCATTTCTCCTAACCTGAAATAACGATTTTAGCTTGTTTGTGCTCCCAGTAGCCATGAAGTCTGCAGGGCTCTGAAACATTAATTTACCAGGAGGTGTGAGGGAAGTAACACAGCATACCCTCTGTATCTGCTACGTCTCTGAAATTAAGAGGATCTCCTCTAGGAGAGGTGCTTTAATGATCTCTCCATTTTTATTAATGAACTTCAGGAATGTCTCCTTATGCCATATTTCAGTTTTCTTAAATCTAATTACTAACTAATGTCAAGCATTATAAAATATGTTCATGTTCTCCAGAGCAGAGAGTGGTGGTGTGAGCTTCTCCATCAAGTTTCTCCAATTAACAAGTGAAATAATCTTAGCCGTTAGGAAGAAAAAACAAAACAACATAGCCCTGAAACCACAGGTTGGTGTCTGCAACTCAGGCTGGTTTCTCTCCGGCTCCCGTACCGTCAACCACAACTGTGCTCAGCCCTGGTTAGCAATTTGCTGGTCCACAAGCCTAAAACTAACCCAGCTCTTCCTCCTGTGTGCACTGTCTCTGCAACACAGCGACACCGTGGAGTACGAATGTGATTCATCCATCAGCTGTTGGCTTGGGTTTTTTTTTTTTAATTACACTAGTGCCACAGTTTAGAGAAGTTGCATTTGGGAGACACAAATGGAGTCTGCTCATCACCATTTAGTTATTGGTAACCCTTCATCCTATCCGAGATTTTTTGGGGAAAAACAGAGTAATAGCTATTGGGTGCCGACTTGATCAGCAGAGTCTGGTGGTCTTCAGTTCTTATCCTCCCAGGATTCAGGGGGATTCTTAGGGACACGCTCTTCTAGACCAGAGATAAGGCACAGTAATTGGAGGGTACGCACAGGACTTCTCTCAGGCTATCCACTACCTTTCACCAACACTTAAAATAATAAATTGCAGAGTTTGATGAATGTCATAGCTACTGTTTTATTACTTTTTTTCCCCTCCCCTCACCCTAACCGTTCAGGTCTTAATTACACTCCGGCAGTTAGTCACCACCAAAACAGCAATAACAAAGATGCAAAGAGCACATAAACATGGGTCTACATATAAAAATGAAACCACAAACTGTGTTGCCTTGCAATGACTCCAGGCAGAAGAAGTGGTGTGACAAGCAGAGGAAAAGAGCCCAGCCATGCTCAGCTGCACAGTCACTTTGCTGGCCTTTCACCTGGGGAAATTTCAGTTTAATTTTCACTTACAGCCCAGGCAGGTTGTAATTCAGTTTCCATCTAGACCCCAGTAGAATTTTTTTTTTTCTCCTCTCCATATCACGAAGCATACATTCATGTAGCCATTAATACAACTGAAATCCTCAGAAATGCCACATAAAAGAAAAGGTCAGGATAGTCTAACATCTGCATCAACAGGGTTTTATGAGGTGCAGAAGAACCATCCCAGAATTGTCCTGTATGGGCCAGTTCAGTGGTCTGGCAAAAGCACAAGGACTCCTGGCAGATGGCTTTATTTTAATGTAGGATGGGAACAACTTCAGAGCCTGTCAACTGCAAAACATCCAAATATTCACAGAAAACAGCATTTCAGCCATGCCCAAGAGTTAATTTTCAAAAGGGCAGGACTCGGGCTACAATAAGGAAATGTGTTTTTCTATTCTCTGCTGTACAAGGCACAGGAAAGGACTAAACCTGCATTTAATTTAAGCCCCTAAATAAATAACAAAAAGCAACCCGGCATCTTTTGACCTCCCCTTTCCAAAGCTCTGCCGCGGCCAGAGGGAAGATATCACAGGGGGCAGAGAGGAACCAGCTGCTCCCAGCAAGGCAGAAGAAGAGTGGGGAAGATTTTCCTGTACACCCAGGGAGGAGGTGGCAGGGGGAAGCCCTGCTGGGATGGAGGCAAGGTTTGCCCCATGGAGCACAGCCAGAACTGCTTATGCTGGAGGACGGTGCCCACTGGGTGTGATATCTCCTCCCTTGTTCTTGCAGCAATGGGGATTTTCTGCCTGGGGCACCCCAGCACCTTCTCTCTGCAAACTCCTCTGCGCGCCCACCAGCTCAGGAATGCTCGCAGTGGAGCTGGAACACCACACTGGGGCCAGACCATCCTGCTCCCAGGACTTCCAGGAGGCATCTCCCCACCATCCTGAGGTTTCTGGTTCACCCACCCCAAGTGCTTGCAATTCAGCACAGCAGGACTGAGATCGTGCTGCTCTGCATTTTCACTGCCTCTGAAAGCTGCATTTTTCCAGGACTGCTTATTCAAGGGCCGTGGGTCTGGGAGATGCTCTAGCAACAGTTTCTTGCCTCTAAGTCTGCAAAAAGGGGCACCGTCAGACTTGTATCACCTTTATTAAGTGTAAAGAAAGATGGGAAAGCAGATCAGCCTTCAGCATGAGTAGGAAACATTTCATCTTGTCTTTCAGAAGAGCTATTTAGGCGCAGCCTGGAGCAGCATCCTCACCCATGGCTGCTTCTGCTGCTGCCTTGCAATTAACTGCCTTCAGGAGTTTTTCCTGAGAGGTTTCCCTTATCTGCACCGGTGATGTCACCTTCCTGCTAACTCCCCCACATCGAGACAATCCAAATTTCATAAAGCCATTGGAGCGGAGGCTGGGGACAAGCTTTGCATCCCGCCCAGTACTGCCATCAGCATGGGGCATAAATGCTGATGCACTCCCCATTCTCCACAGGGCAGAGGGATGGGACATCCCACGGCTGGACTCTGGGAGGCTGGACTCTCAATAGCCCAGAAACCTGGCACAGAGATAATAACGACCTCCCTGATGAAGTCCCATGAGAGACTTAATAAAATTACTGCATTAGATTGTTATTCCTGGATTGTCAACAAATACACCCCCATGATGTACCCAAGTGGCCTTTAATTATTTTAAGTTTGCCAAAGCTTGGGCTTCTACCACATCAAACACACAGGTATTTCACCTGAAATGCTGAAATCTGGGGGGAAAATAGGAATAAAAGCTCTTGGCTGGCAATGGCAAATTTCAAACCTGGATTTCTCCTTTGGTCTGAGTCTGGCTACAAAGTCCAGTCTCCTCGGAAATGCAGAAATTAATTACCCACATTGCAAGCACCCGTATTATTATATTTGTTTACCTTATTATCTGGTTTTGTCTGACTGTTATGCTTTGTTAGCATAACACAAGTATTTTGTAACAGAGAACAGAAATTTAGGCAAGAATTACCTTCCCTGCCCTTTAATTTATACTGAACTCAGAGTAGATTTAATTAACACAACATTTTTGAGCATGATTTAAAACCACAAGAAACTTTAATTTTAAACATTGATTTTTATCTAGTTCTAGCTATTTTCCTGAAGACAGCCTGATGCTTGTTAACTGGTGTAACGATGAGTATATAGTAATTTAGCCTTCATGTTAAATTCGGTACTTTTTTGCTGCCTAGAGAACACAAAATATTCTCTAAGTGTTGTCAAGCAATTATAACCCAGATTCTCTTAGTCAGAAGCTATATTTGAAGTCCTAATTTATTTATTTTATATGCTTTATTATTCTAGGAAATACAGAATGGCATATATTTATTATTTAATAATTTTTGTCAAGTTGTCCTTGAGTTGAAATTGGGATTAATTTGAAATTATATAAACCCAGCATCTTTATTTGCTTGTCATTTCAGAAAATCAAATTAAAATATGCTGGAAATACAGAAGTAGTGAATTATCACAGCATGTTTTGCAAATAAAACTAAGCACCTTCTACAGGAGGTGTATTAACGGTAGGTAGTAAGTGACTCTTTCAGGTTAACATTTGATCTTTCAAATACATTTATGTGCCCTGAGATGCACATAAAGTACTTAACAGGAGTTTTTAAAGTACTTTTTTAAAAGTAAATAGCAAAGTAGCATTGAAATGAGGGGTTCAGTTCCCAGCCTCCACAGGTGTCTACAAGGATTTTCAAAGACTTTAAAGTAATGAAAAGCCTTTAGAATTCTGACTTCCAAAGTGGGGCGGTGGCAGGGTCCATCCGTCTCTGGGTGTTTTCAGTTGTAGACTAGAACAAACTTTCTTGTTTTTGCAATTCTTATCCTTTTACTCAGTTTTGAGCGAAGAAATCCAAATAAAACAAAAATCCCTCCCAAATATTCAATTGAAAACAAAAGTGACAAAAGCAAAAGGTTTAGAGCACAGACATTGAAAAAACTTATATTGGAAATAAAATCAGAACTTCCCTGAGTACTCCTCATTTATAGAGACTAAAACTCCCACAGATTTAATAAATGTCTTAAAGTATGTATGCAGTGAGCCTGAGCTCACTTCCAATGCTTGAGACAACTCTTATCACTTGAGAAATATTTTTAGTATCTTAAAACTCAAAGAGGTCCCATTCACAGATTCTTCCACTGCAGTTATTTAAAATGGTGAATGTAAACTATAACTTGAAACAGATTTTCAGAATCCCCAATCAAACAAGCATCCCCCGATACTATTTTTTTTCTTCTAATTTTTTTTTCTTTTCTTCTAAAAATCTCCTTTTAAAACCCCAAAACATCCAGAAATGTTTATGGAAAGTTTTTTTCACATGTCTAAGACAGCTGCAAGACTTCCAGCTTCACACATAATACGGCGCTTCCTGCAGCAGCTCGGACCAGCGTGCCTCGGATTTCTTGGCGGATTTTCTCACCAATTGCTTTAACGGGGCTGGGAGGCACAAAAGGCTGATATGGAGGGGGATGTCTAGGAAAACTTAACCACAGGGTGGGACTGTGAGAGGCAGCTCCTCAGCTCCCTCTATCCCTCAGAGCGCACTGTGCTGGGTATTTCAGGCATTTCAGCATCTTAGGGCTGGGGGCAGCTGGTGGGTGGGAATTACAGCCCAGACTCAAAGGCAGAACATCCCAGCACAGATTGACCCAGCCAAGACAAAACCCAGCAACAGGCAGAGGAGAATAAGCAAGGAGGAAATAATTCCCCACCCTGGGGTTTCACCTACCCCTCAACCCTGAACACCCGCTGCAGACAAGAGGCAGGGCCCCTGCCCCAACAGCCCACATCTCCCCCCAGCACAGCATCCACGGGAGCCCCTTCCCTGCCAACGGAGCCGGCACGGGGAGAATGACTGGCTTGTGCGCTGGCTTCTAGCCAGACTTGCCACTTTTTCCCCTACCAAGACAGACAGTTGACTGTAAATTGGCATAAAAATATACATATTTGCATAAATCCTGGGGCAGACCATGCATAGCTCCTGCCTTCCCTTTTTAAAACACGGTGCCTCCTCCTCTGCAGGGATGGTTACATGCATGCGATGAATAAATAAAAGATAACCTCATGAGATATTCCAATAGGAGCCTCGACTTTCTGTAATAGCAATAAGATGAACAAAGAGGGAGGAAGGAGGAGGGCCCCTTGGTGCTATTTTCAGCCATTATTAAGGGAGATCAAAAGGAGCCTCAGAAGGTCAGAGCCCTCCCAACGGTGCGGTGCTGCCAGCCCAGCCAGGGCGGATGCTGGTGGGACGGGGTCGCACGCCTGGGCTCCCAGTGCTCTGCTGGGAACACCCTGCAGGCTCCAGAAACCCAGGCAGCAAGGCTTAAAATTCGGTAAGGACAAAAGGAGAAACCCAGTAACAGATGTCTAAAGAGAGAGAGAGGGGAAGGGATCTGTTTGGACTTGTGAGAGTAAAGAAAACGAAGTATGCAAATCACTTCTCAATTTCATACAAAAACACCCCTTTTAAGGTTTGAGCCAGGGAACAGAGAAAAACAAGAGTTCGCTTCAATTTGCTCATAAACCTGGAGGAAAGGAGAGCCTGAGACACAACTCATAGGACCAGGCACACGGAGCATCAGCCTGGGAGAGCTGCCTGATGCACACCCCTCATCTCAGCCCAGGCAGGGTGTCCTCACACAGTCAGTAAGTCCAGGCCATCCCGTGCAGAGGCTGAGCCAAGTTGGGGTGAAGAAACAAACTTTTAGCTTCTGGCGTCACTGCTACTATCGCACCAGAAATGACTATGAAGCTTTTTCCACAGCCTGTTGCAAACCCAACACATGGCATAGACTTGCTCAGGGCTGGGCACCTCCATCAGGCTTCCCAATCCCAGCCTCTGCCATTCCAGAGGGTTTTCCTCCAGGAACACCCTCTGGATAAAGCAAGCAATGCCAGAGGATACTGTTGCTGGAAGGTATGGAGGAGATCCCACAGGAAGCAGGAGGGCAGCAGTGTCCCTGACCACGACTGGCAGCTCCTCTCTTCCCAGCCCTGTCTACCCAGGCCATGCTTTGCTCAGCCTGAAGCTCTTACTTACAGATTCCCATTGTCAACCATAAAATCCTAATCCTTAAAGTAAAAGCAATTTAATTGGAATATCAAGAGGTTTTTTCCTCTCTACTAAGAAAAATCTTGAATTCAGCAGAACAACGCCAGCTTCTCTCCATGCTAACATCACCCCCCACACCCCAACGGGACCACTTTGAAAGACCCGATTGAAGCTCTCCTCTGCCCCTGTGTTGCCAGGGTCATTAAAACTCACTGTAGCATTGCTCGATGTCGTACAAAGACATAAAAGAAAGTGCCTCAATGCTGGAATTAATGCAAAACTGCTAACCAAACATCAATCTCGCCCTTGCCTACTTCCACACACAGAAAGCCAAGTGTGGACTCCGGGCTTTTGCTTTGGTACCACATCGAGCAGCAAAGCACAAAACCAAAACCCAAAATTCGCCTGCCATTCCCTGGCAATGTCATTCCAGGACACGCAGAGGGATGCGACGTGGAAGCTGAAGGGTTAAACGAGTTCTCCCATTCAGCCACCATCTGATGTGTGCACATTCAAAGTGCTAATTATATCTAACAAAGACAATGCACAAAGCCCTACATGATACTGTGGGAGATTTCAGTAATGCCAGTACAGCTTATTAGGATCATTTTTTGTGGGTTAAAATAGAGGGTGAATATTTAAAACCTGCACGCGTATTTGTACGCTATGTCCCTAAGCGTAATGAAATCTGAATTAAGAGCAATTTTCAGAAAGATATTGCATGTTCTGTACTGTAAGCCTATTACCTTGCTCAAAGGTCCTTCAAGTACTAATGGAGAAAGCTGCAGGGAAATCTAATCAGCCATGAGTTGGGGACATCTTGGTTGGAAAGAGAGATGGACGTAGCTAAAGCTAAAGAACCAGAGAGACGTTTTCAAAAGCAGTCTCAGTCGATCAGAGGGAAGGTTTGCATTGCTGAATCTCAAGGTTTCCCCACAAGAAAGGCCTAAAACAGGGAGAGATGGTACATGTCCCTCACTGCCTCCGATTAACAAGGAAAATAGGAGTATACACTTGAAAAGAGAGGTAACACTGGAGTCCAGCATGCCAAAATAATTAGACTTGGCTGAGGTTAATGTGGGGACAGCTGGGACCCGAGCCACCAGCCTTGTCGCTCCTGAGGCACCTGAGCAACCCCTGAGCAGATCGGAGACAGGTGCTAAAAAAGGAAATGGTTCCCAGGAGTGTATATATGCACATATATATATATATACACACATGCATAATGGCAGCAAGACAGAGCACCACGTCCAAGTCCAACCAGAAAGCAAGTGCTAGATTAGTGCTGTTTTAATTACAGAACTCCTGGCTTTTTGATTTTTTTGGACTGTGTCTGCATTTTTATGTTTATGGAGCAGAGATACCCAGGAGGTGAATCTCAAAGTACCTTCTTCTCTTCGTTATTACTTGGCATTGCAGAGCCTGGGAGCCCAAGGCACCGTCATGCCCCAACATGTGGGTGCGCGTTGCAGCGTCTGACTTAGTGCCTCCAACGGTGGTGAAAGGCAGAATTAAAATGCGGTGTTGCGCTTCTGGTGGCTTTTTGAAGTGCTATACCTTGCAGTGGTATTTATTAGCAAGGTTTCCTATGGAAACAAGGTTTATACAATCACACTTCTGCACATCCAAATTGCAGCTAAATTCAAAATATGGCTATAAACCTCAGGGAATTATGTGACTACAAAAGGGAAGGCTTAAAAACTGGTGAAAAGCAGCGTTTAGGTAGATGCAAGTGGACAAATAAATGGAAAAAACAGCAAGAGCAAAGCCAATATAGCTATGTCTGGTTGTCACCAATAGGCTCATCGTAATGAAGTGACCATGCAGACCATACATCAGGTCATCCCCAGCACATCACACCTTGAGAGGGACACGAGGGACCCTACGTGAAGGTTACTGCAATGCACCATGAACGCTTGAGAGACCAAAGGACCCAAACCCCTGGGAAAGCATACCTCATCTGGGCTGGCAACGCAATCATTTTTTTCTCTCTAGAAAAGCAACCAGAACAACACTCCCATGGCAAATGCAATGCAGAGTGAAATCATCAATATTTCTACAAGTCTGAAATTCATGGCTTCATTTTCTGTCATGAACCTGCTGGAACCACTGTGCACCTCAATGGTATGAATTACTTCCTGAGGATGGGAGAAATTTTGAAGAAATAGAGCAGGGGGAACTAAACAACCTCGATAAATTTCAGCTGACAAGTCCTTTGTTTGGACCTTAGAAAACAAGTCGCTAATGCAAAACATTAATATAGTCACCATTTGAAATAAGTTCCTCTCCAGTATCCAATGCCAATTGCTGCAATCCCCTACATCGCAAGCTCATGATGCTAGCGATGCTCCATGGTTGTTGCACATTAGGACAGAGCTTGTGCAAGCTTTTGAATCCCAGAATGGGTAAGATTCTGAAAAAGTTCCTATTTGTAGCCTTGAACCAGAGCAGGGACCCAGGGCTCACCTCGACTGGTTTGCCAGGACAGGGTGTTATTCAGTCTTCACTGCAGGACGGATTTGGGGATGAGGAAAGAAAGAGTAGGAACATTCAAAGCTTGCTCAAACTGTTCCTAGAGACACAAGTATAAAAAATATTAACTCCTGTCACTTTGACAGTAATTATATTATGTTGTCTGGATGCCCAAGGCTTTTTCTATGCATACTGTAACATTAATGTAAATGTTATAGCTGGACTTCACAGGGCACAAAAACTACCCAGCCATTAGCTGCCTATTCTGAACATATATACCATCTTTTTAATTGCCAAAATACCTCCCATCTTTCCTGCTACAGGTGATAATATCTTTTTAAAGCCAACAGAATATTTCATTTTAGCTTTACAGTCTCACTGTTTTTCCCTACACTGGAATCTGCCTCACAGTGTGCTTTACACAATTACCAGGATGACAAAGTCAATGTCTCCAAAGCTTGGAAATATGGAAATCAGGTTCTGCCCAAACTTAAATAAACCTTGCTGTACATATGAATTTTGCTGCAGTCTGAGGTGACTCTTTTTTCCACGGGTTCTCTACCTCCCTCAGTGCACTGTGAGGATGCTGCACAAGCATCGAGCAGAGATTCAACAGCCCATTTTGTTCTCACAGTTCAGTGTGTGGCCTTGTGCCTTATTTACTATAATTATTTCAACATCTGCTCTGAAGACAGAAATTTGTTTATTTCCTCAGAGGCTTTTCTATGGCACTCATTGCTATAGTGTTTGAATGCTTTATAAAATATTAATGGATTTCTGTTCTTTCCCTTCTGTTATCATCTCCATTTTCCAGACGGGAAATTCTGGCCCGCATATTAAATTGTGAATTTGTTCACCAATTTGGGAGGAAACAGCAGATCTCCTGCACAAATGCAAACCAGTGATTGCATTTGCAAACCAGGCTCTGGCCAAGGGGCATGTGCAGGGCTACTGGGTACAGCCCTCACTAGCCAGGAGGAAGCATCCCACATCCAACATAGGTGAGGTGAGGCATTAAGCAATGCATTCAAATTCAAACCAAAAATCTGGGGTTAGATTTGAGTTTTCCAAATATAAGCAATACAGAAATAAGGAGGACTATTCTTTTCCTTTTTTGGTATCCACTTCTTGCATTAGATGCCTTCCTACTTCTGCAACAGGAGTTACAGAAAGAGTATATCCCCAATGCCTAGCCACCATTTCCTATCATTTCAAGCCCTGCTGTGAGGGTCAGATCACACTCAACATCTCCTTACCCTTTCCAGTAACATCTTTCGGTTTGAAGATTGATGACGTACAGAAAGTCTTAATTTCAGATTAGGTATTCTCCATCTTTCTTTTCAAGACCAATTTCCCAGCCCCCCAATCATTCCTTTTCTCTAAGCCCTCTCTCAGCTGTTCCACACTTATTTAAATTGTGAGCTACCCAAAACTGTCCCCAATGACGAGTAGAACAAGTTGACCCCACGCACCACACAACCCTGTGCTGCTCCATGCACACCACAAGAGCCTGATGCTGATGTCCCACAGGCAGGTCACAGCCTGGCACGTGCGCAGCTCATCAGTCCGGTCTGTATTTAGATGTTTATTTGTGCTCTTATTGAATTACATTCTGAAATGTTCACTTTCTCAACATCAATTTGAGTTTTAATCCTGTCCTTTAACATCCGTGCAGCCACCTTTGTACCATCTTCAAATTTAATTAGCACACTGAGGACAGGCTCTGGCAGAGCCCCACTCCATACACTCTTCCACTTTGACAGGAGTTTGTAATTAGTTTGCAGATATGGCTGTCTAATGAACTTTGGGCCCATTCTGTAATTACTTCATCAAGATGCAGAAAACACTAAGTTAGGAAACTGTAACATTCCAACGTGCTTCTGCAGCTTCTTTAGTCATAAATAAAAACCCTAAACACCCCCCCATTGCCACTTTTCCCCTGCCTGCAAAGCCTCCTACCCCCAACTGTCCTCCATGGTATCTCAAAAATAACCACTGGCAGGCCTAATTTCTTGAGCTTTTGTATATATATATTTATATCCAAGCACACCAAGAAGTTCCTCAGCCCAAGGTAACTGAAAAAATCCCACATTTATCTAATATATTCTAGACTGTTCTTTCTCTATTCAAGCCAGAGACCCTCTCCTGCCAATGTTGTTTATTAGCAATGATAGACACTGGACTGCAGCTGATCCTTTCAATAGTGGCAGATGCAGCAAAAAAATAGACATTTACTGCTGAATAATGCTTTCTTTGGTTTCTCTATTAAATACAGCATCGTGCTCCTAGTCCTCTTTTCCTTCAATATCTGCACAGCAGGTTCACGTCAGCCACCTGAAGCATGGCTGCAGCCATCTCCAAGTAGAGCAACAAATAACTAGCAAAAGAAATATTGCTCATCAAAAGAAGAGTGAGTGAATGCCATTCTGGCAAGGGATATGGAAAATTTCTACTCTACAAAAGATAGCTTTTTGAAAAAATGTACTTCGGGAGAAAGCACTGCTCTGCTGCAGAAAATATTTCAAGTAGATTTCTAAGTACCAGTGCTTCTGCACTGGACTTTGTTTTATTCCTTGGTTCAGCAGGGCTTGGACCTTGGGCTTAAAGTGACTGCAGCTGTTGCAGTTTTAAATCTTTAAGCATTAATTCACATGTTGTATAACTGCTACACTTGTGACATGCCTTAAGCTGTTTAACTAAGGGACAGACCAACTTAGAATTATGCCAAGTGTTCAACTTGACCACAAATGAGCCAGCTCGGTTACATTTCCTAGCCCATTCCTGACCTCCCACAGTATTTAGCTGAGCCAAACCTATCCTGTCCCCTCTAGCACTTAGTAGGAAAGGTCAAACAGAAAGCTGCAGTGTGGCTGCAGCTTGAAAAGACACCCAATTAAAAGCAGAAATATGAACATTCAAATTTAAACCTTGACACACTGGGCAGGGTAACCTCGTGGCCTGCGAGGTAAAGGTTCTGTTGTTCTCCCTTCCAGCCTCACAAGCTCAAAAAAAGGCAAATATAAACTGGTGAAGGATCAGCAGCAGCGTGGAGTTCTGCAGCTGCTGTGGGTGACAATGCTAGTGATGATTCAGGAGTCAGACGGATCCAGCTCTCCACATCAAGCCTTAGCTCTTTAGGAGAAAGGAGGAAAAAAAGAAAGTAAAACTGTGTTTTAAGCCATGAAATCAGCAGGCTCTGGCTGTCAGCATTTTTGTTTGTTTTTAGTGCAAATTTAGTAGTTGTGAATATCTCAAGAAGTTGCTGGCATCTGGGAATTTCAGGCTAAGATGCAGCCGATGTAGCTGGTTTCACTTCCTGCCATAGCATCATTACCAGGAGCATGGCTTCAGCCCTGAGCTCTTCCTCTTGCTGCTTCCAGTGGAGACCATGGCTGGTCCAACTCCACCGCTCACCAGACAGTGAGCGAAGACACAGACAGCCTCATTCACTCAGGGTTTCACTAGCCCAGCAACCACTTTTCCCTGTAAGTTCCATAAAGCTCATCAGAGCTCTATATAGGGAAAAGTAATCATGCACAAGCTTGTAAGTTAAAGGATGCCCCCTCCCACCAGCCCTTCAGCTGATGGTATGCTCCATGGGTCTGGAGAAGGGCCAAGAACAAACAAAAAAACCAGGAGAGCAGATGGAGGTGGGAAAGATGCTCTGGGACTACCAAGCCCAAGCAGTCAGGAAATACAAGACTTCAAAAAGCATTTGGTTGTGTTTCTTCACGGCTTCAGAGCCCTGAGGGTAACCTGAGCCCAGTCAGTGAGCTCTTGCCCTCAAGGTTACGGAAAAACCCACGTACTGCTGTTCTGCAAGCTGATATTCCCCACAGTCACACACTTGCAGGAGTTCAGAATTTCAGAAAGAAATCACACAAGTCACAAAAATATTGCAGGATTTGATGCCTTTCATAGCTTGAAAAAGAGCAGGAGCAACAGCAGGAGGGACAACACCGTAAGCAAGAAGAGGCAGAAAACATGGGGCAGACCAGGGCTCAAAGAGGTTGGGACGTCATCACGTCTACACTATGCAACAAACTCCAGAGCAGACACAGCACAGCCAGAGGAGACCTCAGTGCATAAACACTGCTCAAAGCATTTCATGGACTTCACAGGCCAGGGCCAGTAAAACCAGGGGGATTACCCACCTTCCCAGTCTGGACCAGCTGCTCTGCACCACATTCCCCTCCACTCCCAGCACCCACCCAGGCAAAACCAGCTCAGGTGTTTCTCCTACTCTGATAGAGGTATGTCCCTGCAGCAGTAATGAGAAACACACTTTCCCTGCTAGTCAGAAAGAGAATTTAAGAGGTTTTTTTTCACTGTGCACAGATTTTTTGAGGGTCAAGTCGTTCTCTTGGTGAGCAGGTGGAGGAATGCATTAAATCATTCAATGTAAGCGAAGCTGTCAGCATTGATCCGAACAGGCAGGAGAATTTGAAATGCAGTTTTCACCCATTTTAAATGGATCATCTTTCATATAAACAAAAAGTGTTCCAAATCTTCTGGCACTCGAGCATACGGAGTGAAAACGAATTATGGTACTGCACACTGCAAAGTTAAAAAGTCAATTTTCTTAACATCCAATTTTCAGCACTCTGCAACTGTGTTTAAATGCAGAGGGGTATATTGCTGTGGACGAAAGCCCAATAGTGCCTACAGGTTAGTCAAAGGAAATATTTAAAATGCACAAAATAAATAATAATGATTGCCAAGCTCTTCAGGTTTTGCAGTTTACTAAACAGATGCACCAGGTAATTCAATTTAGTGACTACAAAGAGTATAATAGCTTAATGCAGTTTTGTATTTAACCCGGTGGGTTAACCATAAAAATACAATTTATACTAATGGATATTCTAATCAGGGCAGCTTCCAAAGGGGAGCTGACAATTTACCCACTTCACTTTCTTACCAAAGCTATTTATTAATGATGCTGGATTGCAGCTCAAGCAGCAGGAAGACTGTTCTCTTGATTCAAACTGCAAATAATAGTACTATAAATCACTCAGGATTTTCTCAAGACTGCTTCTACAAAGCTGCCAAGAAAAGCCTCACCTCAAGGATTACGGTTTCTTTCTGACTTTAAGGCTTGAGGGGACTTTCCTGGGCCATGAGGTCTAGTACTTTGCTGTCACAGGCAACTACAAGGTTGCTTCTTGCTCCTTCTTGCTCCCTTCCCTTGCTCCTGTTAAAGGATCACTCTAAAATGTCACTGTTGATGTTTAAAAAAAAAGAAAAAGCAAGATTTCCTACCCAAAGTTTATTTTTGACCTGTTAAAATTAGACCTGGCTTTAACTTGATGCATTTTAACCTGAAAGCACACAGAGCTGGCATTCCTCCACATTACATCACTTTCATAACTTCAGCAAACTTTGAGTGAAGGTGTGAACAGAAGACACACAGGGAGCAACACCTGCACAGCAGCTCATGAGACCTCTTGGTATCTAAATGTGTATGAGAGCCTTCTGTAAATGATGCTTTTCCACACTTCTGGTGTAGGCTGGTTTGGGGCAGTTGAAAGACGAGGGAAAAAAAGGATGGTAATAGCCATTGCTTGTCAGAATCCCAAGAAAAACATTGAAAATCTTCACTCATGGCCTCGAACTGCCATTGATGAATATCACCCAAGAACAAACAGTTTACAAAGAACTGAGTGTCGCATTCACCAAAACTATGCAAATCCTGCTGGTTATGCTGAGAACCAGGTTTTCCTACACTGTGTTATCTCCATTGCTTGGTCTCCAGACAACCAACTCACACCATCTTTGGAAATCTTTAGAAAACCACATCTTATGCCTTTATTAAAGCCCTGTCCTTCAGAATATTCTGTGTTTAAAAGCAGAGGTTTGTGCATTTGTTTTTCTTTAAGTAAGGACTCAGCCTTTATTAGCTTTTAGAGTTCCTATCCTGGTGGGACACGTGTGTGTATCTCTGTCCTGGATATGCAGTGGGACAAGGCACAGATGAAGTTGTAGCAAAAGAGTACTCAGGATAACCCCAAAAAGCTGAAAACACCAATGTCATGTAAAAAGATATTTTTTTAAATATAAAATTGCTGCATTTTCTCTAAGCCAGGGTCATGGTCTGCAAGCTCAGTTCATTTGTTTCATGTTTTGGCTTCTGTGGCCCCCAGAAAGACCAGGACGAGGTCACGGTGGCTTTCCAAGAGAAGTGTATGGCCCCACCATGCCAGAGCACAAACCGAGGTCACAGCACAAGAGTCTCATGCAACAGCATCAGGGAGGATTTTGGAAGGAACCGGGATGATCCTGTTCATCTCTATGGTTTTTCCCAAGACACCACCCCTTCCAGGCACTAGAATTAACTTCTGTCCCCTAATAACATCTCCATATGGCCAGTTTCTAGAATTCAAGGACAATGAACCAGACCATAAAAATCATTACATTACCAATAATATCTTACAGTCTAACTTGTTTTTTTCATTTAGAAGATTTCATTTAATGTTCTCTTTACCTGCCCTTCTAATGAATTAATTTATTACCTGTAGTGGGCTTGTGTTCCTCCTTTTCAGAAACAAAAGAGCTAGGCATTTCAGGTACAAGGCGCCCCTGCAAACTGCTCAAGGAGGCTGAAAATAATGACCTGTCGATGCTGGACTTCAAGGTGAACATACAATATGCATGTAGTACTTCATTCAAAAACCAATCAAGAAAGTGTTAGTGCCTTGTAAGAGAGATTTATTAACTTCTTGGAGTGGTGCTGACCTGGGGTGTTAAAGCAGAAGAAGAGGAAGAAGAGAAGCTCATACACAAGATCTACAAGAGACAGCAGGGACTTTAATTCCCAAATTAGCAGATGTTCGATTTTGAAGCACTATTAATACCTTAGGTAGCATGTGTATTTAATGAATCCGTAACATATTTTAAAAGAAAGAGGAATATCAAGTGACTGCAGTGATAACATTTGGTGATTTGATCCCATCGGCAACAAAATTAGAGGTTCCTCTCTGAGGGGTAACTTGTAAGGCCTAAATAATATTAACTGAGACTCAAGATATTGCCTCTTACAGCTGCCCAGTGTCCATCCCACCCTTCCAGAGGTCGCCAGTCAGGGCCTTACACTGGCCACGTCTTGAACTGATAATGAAAGCTATCTATAACGTAGTTAATAAAAAATAAAAAAATACAAAACCAAATCAAAAAATAAAACCAGATAAGGCTTACACACTGGTCATAACTATAAAATAATCTTTTCATTGCATCTCTGTTAATTTTTTTTGTGATAGCAGTATTTTAGCATAATGGCAGAGAATGTTTCCTGAGGGAGCAACCAATAGGTGCTCAATGAGTTGGTGTGATCACTCATCTGCACAGATCTCCCTTCCTTGTGGCTATAAACTGATCGACTGATTCAATCAGTTGACTGCAGGGTAAAGGGAATCATGTTCCTCCTCTTCCAGTGAAAAATGGGTCTCTTCCTTTTGGGGAGAGACCTCGTACAGCAAAGGAGTGAACTCGCATCGCATCAGGCACTGGGGAAATCACATGGGAAATGGTTCTTACGGACCTCCAGCAGCCTGACTCCGGGAAATGTCAGATTTGAAATATATTCCTTAAAATTACAGAAAACAGACCTTCCTGATCTGGCATCTTGCTCTCCATGGAGCTGAACCTATTCAGCCTGTCCCTCCTTATAGCAGATATTTTGCTTTCTGGTTCAGGAAGATCAGCCTGAAAATTAAACCTTTATTATCTTGTGGCCATTCAATAAGAAAAAGAGGCCCTAAGGATAGATCCAAAATGTTTTTCAGTTTAATTTACATGAACTAAAGACCTTTTGGTTAAAGATTCTTACCAAAAACCTCAGTTAGTTTGCACCAGTGTTAGCTGTTTGTGCAGGTTGGTAGTTTCTCAAATGCCCCTTCTGAATCATGTGTTGGCAAGGTGGAATAAATTACAGTGTTTTAAGCAGCTGTGAAGTGTAGCAATTGTTTTAGTTTTTCTATGAGTTATTCAGAGATTATGACATCCTTTAATAAAATATGCCACCTGTGACTTATAAAATTAACTCACGTTTTTTCCATGGGAGTTTCCAATAACACTTCATATCCTTTTTCAATATGCATTCTATGCTGTCATATGATTTTGCCCTAAGTTTCTGTATGTAACTACACTTAAATAAAAAGACTTTACACTTTACATGAAATTAAATTTTTTTTTTAAAAGGCAAAGAGTCCTTGAGGACTTTAGTGGAAGTCTGCACGATACAGGAAGTGAAAGCCAAGCATCAGTTATCACTTCCTCAATTGTTCAAAAGCCATTTAGAAAGAAGAAGTCAATAAATGAACATCATAAGCCTGTGAGCATTTCAGTAACATTCTTAGCCAGCTACAGGGAAGGTTTCACCCTGGGTCTCCTACAAGTACATCCCTATTCTGACCTTCAGAGGCTGGACTCTGGAGGAAAGGGCTGGGGAAACGGGGATACTGTGAATTACAGATTATTCAGTCAAATTTTATTCTCACAAACAGCAAGAATTATTTTCTTTTTTTTTTCTGAGAAGGAACATCAGGGCCCCTTAAGGAATACAATCATGTTCAACACGTACCACCAAAATTTGTTGTCAGCTGATGGCTCCCTAGTCATTTCATGACAGAAGTGCCCTGAGAGAAGAAAAGGTGCTAGAGAAAAGCTCAAAGACACCTCTCCCCTGGGGACAGACCATAGCACACATGCATCACTTGGTACCGTGTCATACAAGTCACACCTTGGACAGAGGGAGCTGAGAGCACATTTGGGTAAACACATCTCTCCAGCCTTCAGCTGAGACCTAGACAAGGACAGTGGTCCAGACCTGCAGTCCCTGTGCCCCAGGACAAGTCACTGCAGCTGATGGAAGATCAGGGCTGAACAGATGAAATAACTTCCTCGCAGGTGCAGTTATCTAAAAAAAAAAAGAAGTGATAAATACATATTAAAGTGCAAAGTCTGTTCAGCTGCACTGCTGGTGGGTAGATAAGGCAGGGCAGGCTGCTTCCCTCAGCCATGGGATGCTGAGAGACCTGGCCCTGGGAAACCGTTAGACCAATAAGCACCTTCAAGTGGCTGTAACAGCAGATCCTATGAACTGTTTATATACAGAGTGGTTCTTAATATCCAGGAGTAACTTGAGGTCTCACTGTCTTCCTGTCCCTCATGCACTGATTTTCCCATGCAAGAGGCTGAAACTCAATCAGAATAATCTGTTCACGCAGACCAGTGGCTGAGCTGGGTTCCCATCTCCCCCAAGACAGTATGAAATTCAGCCCAGCAGGAAAACCCGACCCTCTCAATATACACCTGCATTTTCAGACCTTTCTATAAAAAGAGCAGGGTCCAAGTTGCTTTCAGCACCTTTTACTGGCACTGGCCCCATTTTTACATCCCTTGGCTCTGATGCCAGTGATGCTGATGTCTCTTCCCTCTTTCAGAGCTCAGAGGGTACCAAAATAAAAAGCACGGACTCCTGCCCTGGAGGCTGCATTGACACCTGATGTCGGGACAGCCAAACCACACGAGTTTGGACACTGCAGCCTGTAAGCCAGCATGTATTTATAGACAGGGAAAGGCTTATTTGGTGTATCATGAAGTTTCTTCCACAGCCAGGGACTCTGCAAGAGGTTAATTGTCAGCAGCAGCGAAAGTCTATTTGGTACTTGACTCTCCAATCTGACTTTATTGCTATTTATAGACCATTCAGCACTTTAGTTACTGGTTTTATTCTCTTTTTCCCCTTACGTTTTTTCCCCTCCTTATTCTAAGAAGGTTTTGGTTTTCCTAGCACCCTTTTTATCACCCCACCACCCTCTACCCTCTCATTCAAGGAAGTTTATTTAAAAACAAAACACCACATAACTATAAGGGTTCCTACTTAGCATAATGAAGTTATTCAAGATGTTTACTCAACAAAAAATAGATACTGAGCTCACATTGCTGTTGTAGGTTACAGCTAACTACAGAGTTCACTGCACGTAGCCACAAGGCAAAATCTCTTTGTGCCTTGGTCCTGTCGCTCAGGGACCCATCACGTTACAGACTCCTGTTAAGGGTTTGTAACAGGGGCAGGATCTGTACTGGCAGGATGCTACAAACGCCAGATACATTCCTGTACATCAGTCATTATCAGTGCCCCAGCTGAAGCACAGTCTGAAAGCAAGGTATCAGGTGCAGGCTGAGACTTTCCTCTTAATAAGACATTTCATGTTAATTAAGTCTCCATAAAACATAGCCTGAAGTGACTGTGTGACAAGGGAAGATTTGCACTGAGCATCTATCTGCAGGGCAGCTCACTCCTGATGGTTTCCTCTGTAAGAGGCAGGACAATATTTTTTCTTTTACAAAGTCCAACCGAAAAAAAACCCCAACCAACCTGCTAAGTTAAATAGGGACACCATCAGCCTACCAGAGGCTTCACTATTTCTTGCAACATGTAATTTTCTTGTCTGATTTGTCAGAGAGTTTCCTCTTAAACGCAGAAACATAAAATTTAGCAGTCTGGCTTCTATCTCCCTTCTCAGGGTCCCAACAGCCTCTGATAGAGAAATGTCCAGGGACAGCGAGCTGCCACAGCACCCACCAACCCTCTGTAGGTATCACTCTGCTTTCCTCCACAAGAAATGCCTTAAAACATCAGGAAACATCAGCCTCATCCTTATAATGATGGTGGAAGTAAAAGTCCACACAAAATGTCCTGAAGGTCTCCCCAAAGGTTAGCAAGAGCTGGAGCAGGACACGGGGATTCCCCCAAAACACAGCACAGGCTCTCATACTCACTTTAAAATGGACACCAAAAATTAAATAACTTTTATGTCTATGCTAATGGGAAGTCAACAGTACCATTAGTAGAGTATAGTCTAACACTATGTTGACGCTGGATGGCCCTGCATTGAAAAAGTTCAGCCAAGGAAATAGATGTCAAGAGTTTTACTGTGCTTTGGTTTTCTCATCTAAACATCCATAGCAAATATTTAATGGGCTACTTTTCTTTGCATAGTTTTCCATTTAGAACAGGGCAGACAGTATCCTCGGAACTGGAGTCAGGGAAGGCTGTGTTATCAAGGAGGACAGCAGCAATGCATCAGGAGGTATATTTTTAAATCACAAGTCCTTTGGGACAGGAATTATCTAGTATAAGTTAAAATACACTACCAGCATTTTCCCAATAACACATGGTCAGATGCAAGGGAATTTGCAAACAAATTAACATGTGAATTTGATTGATACTGTTGCCATGGCTATTAGCAGTACGATAGTCTCAGACCCTAAATTTTGCTCAAGGTTCAAGAGAGATCTTATAATTTTTTCTATAAATATGCATTTTTCACACACAAACACCGCCCTCTGGTGCATGCAGAGACTGATGCTGGTAAGCAGATTTATGAGCGTTGCCCCTGGCAACACAGTTGTTGAAGGTGATAAAAATTCTCATGTCTCTTTGGTTTAGAAAATGCCAGTGCATCAAAATGCAAATGATTCAGCCTCCTGCAAAGGTCATTTGAGGTAAGGGATATGTTTAACTTCTGTGTCTCTGGAAAGAAAAAGGTGAAAACTGAACTACAGCACATTTTGATACTTGGGGCGTATGGTGTGTTGTCACCTCACTGGTTTCTAGGAGTATATTAAGAAGGCTGCTGCCCACTCCTATAACACTTGTGATTTCTTTTATTTAAGAAGGAGGTCAAACTCACAACAAACCAGCATTTTTTATTTCTCTGCAATACCACACCTGTTTGCATAGTAAATCCCACTGTGCACATTCATTCTTCTCCCTGGAGGCACACGCTGTTTCTGCTCAGTGAAAGACTTCTTCCAAGAAGATACAATTGCCCCAACCTGGCAGAGGAGAAATGAAGCTGATCTGATTGCTTTTAATTGCATTTGCATCGAGACACTCTCTCCTTCAGGCCAGAGCTGCTCGATCTTGGCCAGAGCAGTTAATGAGCAGCTGTGAAAATTCAGCTTGCCCACAGCAAAAATACCTATTTCATCTATCCAGACTGGGGCTCCCAACAAGTAATACCGGAGCTTGAACCAAAATGAAGCATTTTCATTGGGAACAGCTCTTCCAAAATATGATTAATGGAAGAGCAGCAGTAGATTAGCTTGCAATCCTCTGGGTAGACCTGGTGTCCCTTGCATGACCGGTCCAGCTCAGCCCAAGGCCCTGTAGACTTGCAAAGTCTCTAAATTGCTCTAAATTTCCTTGAGAAAAATTATTGGTTTCTGTTTGTCTGGTTTGCCTCAAAATGGGTTTAGAGGAAAGAACCTGAGTTTCACTGACATTAGGAATCACATGTTTTATAATGTTCACAGATGAGAAAATGCAAAACTAGCTCCACAAAGAGCAGGAGCAGGCATTGAGGTTTCCTTTGAGCAGATCAACTGTTTTGCCAAAAGGTCTAACAAGCTCATTGAACTGCTGCTGCTGCTGCTGTGTGTTCACTCAGGAGTCTCCAGTGCTGCTGGATAAAACCAGAGCCCTTCTCTGAGGTGGGGAATTGGTGGCAGCCTCAGCAGCAGCACACTCTCTGCCAAGCTGTGACTGCAAAAAAACAAAACCAGTGGCTTGTTCAGCTTCCCAGCCAGAGAACAGAGTCAATAAATATACAGCAAAAGCAAGATCTACCTCCTAGGACAGTAGCTGAGGAGCCTTTCTATTCTAGGTTACTGAGATACATCAGACCCAGTGACTAAACGTCATTGAACAGACCACGTTTGGTGGCCAGTACGAGCAGGTCTGATCCCTTATCCTGCCTCTAGGATGACAGTTGTTTATTTTACACTGAGAGTGCCACAACACACAGCAATCTCACTGGAGAAAAGTGGCTGGGTCATGAAAAAATACCGTTTTCTTTGCTGTTATTGATATTTTCTGGTAAGGACTGGAATGCTTCAGTGAGAAACAGCTCAAAATTACTGCTACCCATGGTAGTGTATTACTGCAATATCCGGGACTATTCATCTCACATTGAAATCAGAAAAAAAAAATTAATCAGCTGGTTCAAGTTCGATTCCTCTGAAATTACCTGTTTGATAAAAGAACAAAATGACCTTTAAAATTAACAGATTATTTCATGAAAGTTCTAATTTCAGTTTATATTACAGCAGGGCAGGAAAGAGAAGCCAAATACATAAGCAATGCTTATTCGTTAGCATTTATTCCTAAGCTAGTGGGAAATACATTTATATTTGAAGTAGTAGAACCCATACTCCAAGAAATGGAGGGAAAAAACTTTGCAAAGATGAACTTCACCAAATGAATTGCGATATTGGTGTAATCTTCCCAGTGCCCTGAGATGAGCCTGAGGCTCCCAGCCAAGCCCTGCAATCCCACAAAGGAGGATGGGTTGGAGGGGAGAGAGAGGAGGAATAAACATATGTCAATTTGTTTGACTTTGTAAGAGACAAGCTGGAGTTGTATTTAATAGACATGAGCAAAAAGGCAAGACCAATGACATTAAAAAGTTACCTTTATTTGAAAAAAGAGCAATGAAGAGAGGAAACTTTGGGACAGACGCTCAATGGGGAAAAAGAAAATTATTTTCCAAAATTATTTTAGTTATGTGACATGCCCAGGAAAGGTAGTTGTCATCTTGTTCCCTGGACGGGGAAGGGCATAGGAAACTGAAATGATTTTGCAAAAGAGCAAAAGAGCAAAGTACTGGACGATACTGCAATAGAACCCCTATGGGTTGACTGTCCAGGTCCTGGACCCCACAATGCAGGCACTGCATCTCAGGACAATGCTGCCCTACATGCGGGGGAGCACGGAGGGCCTGGCAAGGGGAGGAACCTAGCTGAAATAAAAAGCCGAGGGTGGAAGTCGATTCCCACTGTCACCTCACATGAAAGCATATCTGCCCCATGTACTGGACCTTCCCTTTCCAAATTAGCTCTCACCAAAGAGAATGAAAGGCGTGGAAGCTGCACGACAGAGCAAATGCCCTTCCGCTGGTGAGCCCACCTCTTCACCAAGTTCAACCCAAAATTCGTGCAAGCAGATATTCAGGGTGATCCCTGCTCCTGGGGACAGCTCTCCCTGAGCAGCCCATGTCCACACTGCTATGGTGAGCCACATCATAGGTGTCCATATGGCAGCACATGCAGGGTGTTCCCCATGCACCCAGGGACCACTCTAGGAAGCAGGACATGCCAACACAATGCTTGTTCACTTCATACCAGCACTGGAGCTTATCACTTCTCATCATACCATTGACATCAACTGCAGTCCCCAACTCTTCTGGCATGATACCATTTGTCCCATCCCTAAATTCATCTTGGGATATACCTTCTGTATCCATGGGACAGGGTTGAAGCATATTTCCTCAAGGATCCTCCTCGGCCTAAAATATTTTAGCTCAAAGTTCTTCATATCTAGGTTTAAACATGGTCTATGATGCATATGCAAAGTTTGCACCTCTGCCTTCAACACAAATGGTCCGGATTGAGAAAGGAACTCAAGACCTAGAAAGCAAATTGGGCCAAAAGACATTGTAACCCCTTGCTGGGGAAAAAGAACCCCCAAAACCCATGATACCTGCTAAACTGGATCCCACCTAAGAAATGTATCAGCAGCTCAGATGCTGTGACAGAGACAGGATTGTATTTGGATCCTATCTATTGTATCCATCCTGCAGGGGAGGGCCAATGATCCAAGGGTTTGACGAAAGAGGAGGCTGCAGAGCACACCATTAATTGGAAATTAAATTAAATATCCTGCAACTTATATCTCATGCCAGGTTGGGCACAGAAGAGAAACTGAGTAAAACAGAAGTATTGCAGAAAATCATGTTGTATATTCACAAGACTGAGTGCCCTGGCAGCAGGTACCTGCACTTCAGGGTGATATTATGACATCCTAAGCCATGTGTGCTTATTTTTTAGAGATTACATCCTTGTTAACCAGTAAAGACTGCCTGTTCCTGCTTGGTGATGTATGTTGAGCTTAAGTCAATCATGGAATGGCTTTGGCTGGAAGGGACCTTAAAGACCATCTAGTTCCAACTCCCTGCCCTAGGTAGGGACCCCTCCTACTAGACCAGGTTGCTCAAAGGCCGATCCAGCCTGGTCTTGAAGTCCTTATGTAAAGCCACTGAATTCTAGTGTCCAGGACAGCATTAGACAGGAATCCATTGCCTGGACTCCATTTCTCAAACTTGCAGGGGGAGCACACACTCTGGCATGAATTCAAGGAAATGAAAACTCTCCTACAGCATTTTCTTTCCCTCTGATGCAACTCCTTCCCCACAACCCCTTTTGAGTGTAAAATACAAAGACTGGAGCCAAAGGAGGCAACAAATGAGGCAAAACAATGCAGCTCAGCTGGGGCAGGGCTGGCACACGCAGGTCTGGGAGCATGGACGTAGACGCAGGCAAAAATCAGCACCCCAAGACTTAATGATTGTGAGAATCCCAGCCCTAAAGAGGGGGAAAAAGCCTGGGCTCACACATAGTCAAAATGAAACAGCACGTGGAGTTCCCAAGAATCAGGTTTTAACACTTCCATTACAGTTTCACTTTAATAATTTTAAAGAGTAGTAGGCAATAAAAGCAAAATAGTGTTAATGAAACACTAAGGTCACATACTTAGGAGAGTCACGAGTCAAAAAGTGTAAAAGTTAAAAGCTTGATTAACCTTAAGTGTTTCACACACAAATAACTCCCCGTATTATGCCTGCAATGCTTGCATTCAAGTAATACCCAGTGTTAGTTATTTGGTCAGAGTACTATGAGACTTAAAAGTTAAAAAAAAAAATCCTTCAAAAGGAAGGATTAATAGAATTCTATAAATTATTAGAAGTAAATGTCCTTAACACTTCATCTGCTATCAAGTAGTCTTTAAGGTAGGCAACATTAAGCAGATAGGTTCATTTTTGTTTATACTGCTTGGAAACACCCCTCTTTTCTGTTTTGTTTTTTTCTTTTTGCGCAGAGAAGTGAACTTTACAAGAGTTAAAATTTGAATCAACTTGTTGAGAAGAGTCAAGTCAATGTTTTGTTCCTGTTGGCCACGGATTATGAAAAGAATCTGCACCACAATCTAAATATATGGTTTTCATTTTTTCCTTATTTTGAGGAAGAAAAAGCTTTTATTTGACAAAACAAACATCATTTGAATGCTGTCTCTGCTACACCTCCTCCTGCCCCACAGTTGGCTTGGTTATTAATTCAATGCTTGGAGAGAAATACTGTTTATTAAAGAAATAAAAAGGAAAAAAGAAAGTTTGACTGGCAGAAAACACTTCCCTCAGCCCCTAAAACTCCACAACAACAAAAATTATCATGGTGAACATTCATGAATACCCCCACAGCAGGGAAACCAGCAAAACCAACTTTCCAGCAGCCTTCTCCAGCGCTAACCACGAGATCGGACCAAGAGCTCCTGCCCTCACTGGCCATCCAAGCAGAGCCCCTGCTCCACCTCCCACTCAAGGAGACGTGCCTCGGCAAAACACCCTTGGAAGTGCTTCCTAAACCATCTCAGCCCAGTGACATATGGCTCCAAGAGTCGTTGAGGGGAAAGGGAACAGTGAAAGCTTTGTTTTCTTGGAAAAGCATTGTGAAATGCCCTCACAAACTTTCCTCCCCCATGAAAACATGACTGGAGACACCTGAAAACAAGGTAGGATGAGAGCAAAGGTGCTCCCCAATGGGAATGCTTTGACTCGGGACTCTGAGACCTTCCTCACCGCCCCAATTGCAATGCAACCCTAATTCTCCTGGGACGTCCAGCAGCTCTGCTGCAACCCACCATGTCTTCACTGAGTCCTGAGAGGGTAGAGAGATGCCCCCAAAAACCTTTCTGCCTCCCACACTGGGGTCACGGTCATGTTTGCATAAACTTCTTGGCACCATTCGACCTTTAAAGCTCAGGGTTAAGGGAAGCAGAAGGAGTTGGGGCAGGAGTAGAGCAACAAAGTCCTCCTCACCCATCCAGTAGCGGTCGGGGAGCCATAGGGGACAGGCAGCAGCACCTCCCTTTTCGCAGCCAGGAAACAACGTCGATTTTCCGTGTCAGGCCCCAGGTTTGGGAGGAAAAGCTCTGCAAGGTGTCGATGTCTCGGTGTGAACACCCACCACGGGCGAGGATGCAGTATGGAGCCCCAGTCGTTTCCAGGAAGGGCTACTGGCAGCCAGAAGCTCCCGTGTGTTTGCCGACAGCCCCTGGCAGCCCACGCTCCACTCCTCCAGCTCCCAACAAGGAACCAGCCCCTTGGCCGCCCCAGGCAGGAGCCGTCCCAGCCCCAGCCAAAGGACTGTTTCTGCGGGGCTCAGTCTCCAGCAAAACCCATGGGTATAATTCAGCCCACAAACTGTAGAGGACCAGGTAGAGAACCAGACCGATAAGATTCCCTTGGTTTTTAATACAATTTATTTTTTTACACTGAGCTACAAGTGTGTTTTCTTCTGCAACTATCAACAACTTTCTATCTGCAACTTTTCTCCAAGTTGTTCCCTTCTGCAGTGTTTCCCCAAAATGTTGCTATCTGAATAAAAATCAAGAAAAAAAAAAAAACAACAATCACATAAGCCCAGCTCTACAAGAGCACATGACTAACATATTTTTCCTGAAGTGATGCAACTCCTGATAAAAATTTGCAATATCTCTGGAAAACCATCTTTAAAGCAAAGTAACATATTATTAAAGTATACCCAAAAAAAAAATAATTCCAAAACATTCTTCCTTACAGCGGATTGCATTTTACCCTCTAGTGCACTATAAGATTATCTTTTCACTTAACATTAATCTTTAACAGGAATTTATATAAAAACAACTCCACTGTATTTAAATGTTTAGTCTGGTACAGGGAAAAAGTATTCTCTGCACAAGTGTATCTTGTTTAACACGTAGCCTTTTCAGTTAGAATAACCAACCTATTTTGGGGAATACAGAGACGTAGCATATTTTGGCTGGAATTTTATCTTTAACTCCCTATTTAAATTGGCATAAAAACGCCTTTAATTTTGAACAAGCTTTTTTTTTAAAAAAAAAACCCCGATAGTCGCCTGAGCCGCTAGCACAGTAAGATTTCAAAATTCTTGTGGTCTGAAACCCGTTCAAAGATGAACTTATCCTGGATTGTTTTATGGTGTTTGTCTGCCCTATAAATCTGTGGCGGCGCTACAAGTGTTACAGCAACTCCTTGAGACTGAAGGTGAACAGAACAGCAAAAAGTTCCCTGTTTATTTTAGAGAAATGGATGCAGTAACAGCTCAACCACCTTGAAAGAACTGCCAGGGGATAAAATAAACTGAGGGTCCTTTCACAGTAAATATCCTTAAGTAAAGGGGTTGGGGACCTCTGGCGGGACATTGCTTATAATAATGCTCTGAATAAATTGCTGCTGCAAAAAGATATTATTAATAATAATGAAAATAAAAGAATAGCTGCTTATACTCTACAGAGACATTGGGAATGCTATGGACAGGGAGGGAAGACACTTCTGAACAAGCAGGGATGGGAGTCACCAGGGTTGAGTTGCCTCATGCTCGACACCACAGCTGAAATATGGCTTTGTTGTGCACTGCAACACGGGATTTCATTAGTCTGAGCATGGTTTTTTTGTGAAACACAAGTTTGGTATGCTCCTCCGAGGGGCTGTGCCAAGATTTTCGGAAATAGCATTTTGCTGTGTTTGTGGGATACATGTAATGTTACCAAGGTTTATTGAACTTTTGTCGTGGATAATATCTGTTCCGCGGCAAATAGGGCAAATACTCAAAAATATTTCTTGAATGCCAATCTTTACCTGCTGTAACATAACCTGAAACACTAATGAACCCGTGAGCAGGATGTTCTTCCCTGCCCTGGCAGACATTGAGCAAATCACAGAGAGAGTGTGCAACCCTGCAGCTGGAGGGATGTGCCCAGCCATCCCCACCACATTTGTGCTCTCCTGGACAAACGTGTACCAGTGCAGGAGCTCTGCCAGGTCTTTGTCCTGGGCTGTCCCAGGGGATTTGGTGGTTGGGTGGAGCGAGGACAACCCTATTCCTCTGCCTTGTGGGAAAAGGCTGTCCAGGGAGCACGAGCTGTGCTCTCCTGCTCCCCTGAGAGCAGCAAACTCTGACTACAAGGCTAAATCCAGTGAGATCCTTCTAGGCAAGGGCCATGGTACATGGATGCAGGGAAACCAGGCAAATTAAAAGCCAATGTGACATTTTTCTTCCACATCTGCATGTTCAACAGATCCTGACCAAGCTGGTACAGTGCTTTTTCTCATTTCTTTTCTCACTTCACCATTGCTTCCTCAGGCTTAACCTGCAGAGCACTGCAGTGGTTTTATCATGTGCTGCTTTTAAATTAATGTGTTGTTCACGTAGCACAGGGAACACTTAGAAAGTGCCCCTGCAGAGGTGCTTGCCCAAGATGTGTGGCATGGAAAGTACCACCCAGGCCACCAGAGATCTACTGCAACAAGGTCTGTAGGAGCAAGCGCAGGAAAATGAACCAAATCCAGTTAGTTTTCATCTCTTGCACATTCAATAGCTCTGCCTGACTCTAGTCCAAGGATCATCAGGTTTTTTTGTCACGTTCAAGTGGGGAAAATCCCTGCAGCTCCCTTTGTTAAAATTTTCAGCTTCACACCCTTCTCCAGTTACAGCTGCTGACTGTGAAAATTCCCAGTGGCATCTCATCTCTGTTCACATGTATTTCTTCATACATAAAGGTTAGGTGGGAAAGTATGTTTTCTAGAACCATTATGAAATATGCCACATAATGTTCAGTTTTAAGATGCCAATAATTGCTTTTATCAGAAAATAATTGCTGAAATATTTATCCAGACAACACATCCTCCACCTGGTTCAGGCTCCACAGGAGCCATCCAAACATGACTTTACTCATCCTGAATCTCTGAAAAGGAACAGCCATGGCTGTGCACTCCAACTTCATAGAATGGTTTGAGTTGGAAGGAACCTTAAAGACCACATAGTTCCACCCCCTGTCGTGGGCAGGGACACCTTCCATCACCCCATATTGCTCCAATCCCCCTCCAACCTGGCCTTGAACCCCTCCAGGGATGGGGCAGCCACAGCTTCTCTGGGCAACCTGGCCAGACTCTCCACCTTCACAGTGAAAAAATTCTTCCTGAGATCTCACCTAAATCTCCCCTCCTTCAGTTTAAAACCATTACCCCATGTCCTTCTTACATGGCCTTGTCAAGAGTCCCTCCCCAGCTTTCCTGGAGCCCCTTAGGGACTGGAAGGGGCTCTAAAGTCTTCCCCGAGCCTTCTCTTCTCTAGGCTGAACCCCCCCAACTCTCTCAGCCTCCCTTCCTAGCAGAGGGGCTCCAGCCCTCCCAGCATCTCCATGACCTCCTCTGGCCCCGCTCCAACGGCTCCATGTCCTTCTGCTGTTGGTGGCCCCAGAGCTGGAGGCACTACTGCAGAGGGGTCTCCCCAGAGGAATAGAATCCCTCCTTCGCCCCTCTAGCCACGCTGCTGGGGATACAGCTCAGGATGCAGGTAGTTTCTGGGCTCCAGCACATGTTACAGGGGCATGTGGAGCTCCTCATCCACCAATATCCCCAAGTCCTTCTCCTCAGGGTTGCTCTCCAGTCATTCTTTGCCTAGTCTTCTTGGCCTTCCTTCTCTTTCATGGGCTGAAGGTTCATCTTTCAGCTGAACCTCTCCTCACCACTCGCTTATGGCCCCAAAATCTCAGGGGACATCTGTCACACAGCAAACCACATGCCTTTATTCCCTCTAGGAGAAAGGAAGGATGACCCAGCTATAAGGGATTTAGGATGGAGCTTCCCTGCAGAGCCCGATCACTCATGTGAAACTGTGTCTCAGACCATGGAGGCAGCTCTGCCCACCCCAGTTCCTCTCCAAGGAGGTACCAACTGGTACAGAGCTCCCAAGCCACAGAACATCCTGTGTCCTGTGCGCACCTTTAGGCAGCTCTGGATTTTCTCCAGCTGGGAGATGGGTTACACATACTCCATGCATTAAGAAAGGTCGATATTGTTATGTTGAAATCTTGCAATGTCAGGCCACAAGTCATTGCTATGGGACAATCACTGGGTGGAGGGGAAATCGGTGGAACCAGTATTTCACCTGCAATCTATTCCCCTGCCTTTTTACGTGCTGGCATTCATTTGCCGTTGTTAATTACACACTGGAATGTATGCAGAGCCTCTGAAATGGAGGAAGGCATCATTTCCCAAAGGAAATGCCCCGTTTACGCTGGCACTACTGAGTGGAAATATTTTCCAATTGTGCAGAATGAACATAATCTTTCTTTGCTTTTTTTTTTTTTTTTTACCAGGCAGCTTTCCCCAGCCTCTCTGGAGGTGGCGAGGCTGAGAAAAGCCAACACAACCATGAGCTTGAGTGTTTCGCATCTCATCCTTGCTCTACAGAGAGTTCACCTACCCGCTTTCTTCACCTCATTTTTGGGGACTGATGTTAATCCTCCTCCTGCTGCTGAAGATTGAGTGATCCTCCCCCAGTTACTGGTGACTTGAGGATGCAAGGGAGGAAAGAATTGAGCCATTCTCTGAAAATGTGGCTCTAACACCCTCCTTGCTGGGGGCTTGGGGGGGGTTCATCACTCGTTGCCTGTTAAGTGCTCCTTGAGTGTCCAGTATAGCAGGGACATGTCCAGCCTCCTCCGTGTTGGATGTTTTCAAGATCTCACTAAGGCACATTTATTTGCCTCCTCCCAACTGGTGCATTATCTTTAATAAGAATATTTTTGCCATATTTTTAGCATATATAATATGCAATTGTAGTTCAATATTGTAGGCTGAAGTGTTGCAGGACAGAAAGCATACATCTTCGTAACAGTTGTACTCCTGTACAGTAATCATGCTGTACAAATACACAGCCACAGAGTGCATTAAAAATGTATGTTTTGTCATGCACTTACCTTTTCCAAAGAAAAGATAGAGCCAAAAATATTGTAGTATTATTTTATTATGTGAAGTTTTGCACTTATTTCACTTGCACATGTATGAACAACATGGGGACAAAAACATCTTTGCTCCTAAAGTGCCACTGTCAAATCCACCATGTCTGAATTATCTATTTAATGAATACTTTAACCTACAACAGATCATATATGATGGGAAATTATGTCATCTTAGTCATTAATGTCTTTGCTTCTATCCCAGGATAGTAACAAGAAGTTAGAGACAACACTAAAAAGAATTAAAAATCCCTTCCTGATACTAGGAGAGCTCTGCTTTCCCCTATGTGAAAGATTTACTGAAAAACGGTTTTTATGTCATTTCACACGATGAACTTTTGAGCCCTCTGACCACCCAACCTCACTCCCCTGCACTGAACCCTTAAAACGCTGCAAGGGAAATTTCAGGCTGAAGTGGGACCTTAACTTGTAAGGAGCACACGGAGACTAGAAAATCAGTTTGGTCTTTGATCAGGATCATTTAAAGTTCATTAGGGGGACAGCTCCAAATACTCCTGCAGTTGCCACTGAGGGTGTAAAGAAACGTTTTACTGTCTGAATTAGGGTGCTACAACCCCACTGCATGGGGATGTAAAGGCCCTTAATCGTCTCTGCTAATGGCTTTCAGAATGATGAGTGGCTCGCACTTGCTTTTCAAGCAGGAAGACATCCATAATTGTGAGACTTATTAATTTCATGTAAAGTGCAAAGGCTGACATCCTGGAACTGTGGTCTCTTAAAATCTCCTTCTTAATTGTTGTAAAGCAGCTCTAAGAGCACTTCAAGATGTCTCTACTTACAAGTTTAAAAAAAAAGAAAAAAAAAAAGAGCCTATAACATCGTAAACCTTCTAGCAGAATTTCCATTCATTTGGGTATTTACCAGAGACGGGGTTATATTTCCCCCTGGATGAAAATGCGTACACAGTCAAGAGACTGTTCCCTACAGTATCCAGCAGAAGTAAGTCATAAGTCCAATTTTGAACAGTATAAATCAACCTCTTTGTTTCTGTGATTCCATATGGTGAAGAGAATGAGGTGTTTGTTCTTAAGCAAAGAAGCAGCAGGGCTATAACTTAGATATTAATAGGCTACATGATATTTATTTAATCTCTCTTTTCTTCTGAAAACGGCTGTATTTTTTCAGACTGTGAAAACCTAAGTGGAGCCTCTTCTGGCTTCGGTTGACTTAAATACGTGAGCATTTTCTACATTTCCCTCCTGAGGAATCCACCTCGGTATTTCCAAAGGTGGCTTTCCAGGCACTATGAAATTCAGAGTCATCGTTGTAGGGACAGTGCCCCAGCCTGGTCTCTACCTTTCTGCTCCTCATCATCAAGTTCCTTCCCAAATCTCAGCCCTTCACTTCCATGGACTTTGTTCTGCTCAGAAAATGTGCCACCAACTCAGTGGGGGAAGGAGACAGGTCCACAAGACGCCCATCTCCCCCATCCGTTCCCTGGATCATTGTCCACTTTTCTGCCTGAAAAGATTAATCTCCCACCAACAGGAAAAAAAGAATAAAATCGGTAAAGCCTCTAACAAATGAGGTGAGGGCAGTTTCCCAGTCCAAAAGTCAGTTTGCCCAAAGACCCGCACATCTTTCTCATGTTTGCAACAAAGCTGTTTTGTTCATCAAAGATGCTTGTTTGATGCAAATCACTTGTTGCTGCTCTTGGGGATCCACTGCAGCTCCATAAGAGCTTTATTTAGCCCGAGCTGTTGGATGGACACTGTGTGCCATTCCTTGCTTATGCACTGGCCCAAATCAGGAAGAACAGGGACACAAAGCCAAAAAGACTAACGAATAAGCTTCCATGACCTTAAAAACTTTATAGTTCCAAAATGTGTTATCAGAGCAAGGGGACAGCACTGAGAATGTGGATGACAAAGCTTTGGGAGGTTCAAAGGTGGATCAAAGGGGACTCTCTTTGTGCCTCCTGTTAGGATCTGTGCCACAAGTTGGAGACTGCAAAATTGATTTGTGGAAGCCGCACATTTGCAAAGAGGCCTCTAAAAATGTTATTGAAAAATGTCTTCATTCCCCAAAGCCTCGCTATTATTTTAAAGTGTAAATAAAAATAGCGGTATTTTCTTACACTGGAGAGCTCTAAAACTTTAGTTGGGAAATATGAAATCCTATTCTGTAACTCTAAAATTATGATTCATGGGTCTCTTTCCAACCTCGAAGCAGTTCTGTGACATAAAATGTGAAACTAAGTGTTTGCTTTTCATTTAAAAGGTCTCATTAAGACCAAAACCGAGCTTCTTCAGCCCCATAACAGCTCTAACATGTCAAACCTAATAGAACCTCTCCACCATGGGGTGCCTTTGGAGGACACAGAGACATCAGAAGGATCCTGCTGTTTTGCAAGCCCAACAAGTTTCTTTCTCCCAGAAACATCATTCCAAGGCCCCAGTTTAACAGAGGACTTAAATCTGTGCTTAGGTCCATTTATCTGCTGCAGGGAAACTTAACCATGTGCTAATGTCCCTCTGAAGTTGACAGCACTTAAACCTGTTCATAAAATTAAGCACTTCCTCAGTGCGTTGCTGAGAGGAGTTGCAGGATCAGCGTCCCCATGCACTGTCCTTAACTAAGGGTTTCTCTTGATTTTAATAGGTGCTGCATCAGGCCCTGGCATGCTGTGCTTGATTTTGATTTCATGGTTATTTTGTTGTTTAATAGCACTGTGGAGATCTCTCGTGCTCCTCTGTGCCTCACTCCTCTTCCTCTAGATGTGACCCATTAAATTGCATAAAAACTCTATTTACGCCTGCTTTTGTAAAGTTTAAAAAAAAAGATCCCCATGGCTAAAATTGCTCAGAGCTCCTGATCATAAAGCTCTGCCTATTATAATTTTGCCAAAATGTAGCTGTTCTGCCTGAAATTTCAAATGGGTTTTCTGTTAGGAGATGGGGTTCCAGTTATTTTATAAAATAGTTAATTACACATAGACATTATTAACAAGACAGTGAGGATGAAAAAGTGAGCAGTGAACAGTAATTGTTCTATCATCTAATGATGCCTCTGCATTAAGGGGGATCTGTAGAAAGACACATTTAGTGAATTCTGTATTTCACTGGGCAAACAGCCTTGTCTGGAAAGCAAAATTGTAAATTTTTGACTTAGTTTTGACCCTGGCTCAACACCACTAAAATAACTGTGATAAAGGAGAGAGTGCCGAGTGGCATATTTGGTTAGGATAACATAGCAAATATTATCTTTGTCTTCAGCAGTGAAGCTTTTGCACATTTCTCTATTTGGAAATGTTTCGCTATTTCTTTTTTGGCCCGTCTTTCAGCAGCAGCTCTTGGTTGTAGTTCCTATTTGTCAATTGTCCCATTTTGGGTTACAAGAGCTCTGAGGTTTCAAGCTAAAGATGGGAAACTTGCACTTTTGTGGTTCGGGGTGTATGAATGTGAAAACCAGGGGATTTTCGCTCTGACCCTGAGTCCCGCAGCATTCCAGCACGTCTGCCTGATCCCGGCAGTGTTTATGTCGGAACTGAGCCACGGAATACCAGGACACCTCCTCTTTCTTGCTTTTATTTTTATTTTTCTGGCTGGTCCTGCTGCCCGAGAGATCTTGCAGAATAACAGTTGAAGACAGCAATGCCCAAGAGCAAAAACAAGGTAATTATACAGCAAGCCAGCCCTCACATAACTTGTAAACTTTATGATCTGGCACATTTATGACGTATTTATAACCCAGGGAAAATGCCTAACTAGAGAGAAAAACCCAGCAATTCTGCAACAGGCAATTATGGGTATCAGTAAAATAAGAGATTTCCAAGAAATGTCTTTTGTTTTTCTTCTTCTCCTTATCCACTGCAGAGGATTACATCGGTGGAGTTGTATTTCTTACTCTCCCTTTGTCTGTTCTATTGAAGGAAAAGGTCAGTTTTTTGGCAACTGGTTGTAAAACCAAAGTTGATGAAGCCTGGTCCCAACAGCCCACCTGCCATTCAACACGTTGCTCTGGTCTTACAGGGTTGCTCAGTGCTGAGTTCCTCCTTTCCCAGATACCCAGGGCATAATTACCCCATTTCTTTGATGCCAATAACCTGTCATTTGAAATACATGAAAATGAACCGGGCAGAAGGTGGGTGAAGTTATTTTCTAGAAGCTGCTTGGGCTGTATTCCCATCCAAAATAAGTGCTAATGGTGGCCTTGGTGACCACGACTGTCATCTCCCACTAATTACTCCTAACTGCTCCCTCTCCACAGATGGGATCTTCAAAGTGAGTAAAGGAAGAAGGGCCAGAGCCGACGGGGGTGCACCTGGGCCACTTTTCCCAGAGGAGTAAACCTGCTCTGTTTAACCCCACTGCACAAACAGTGATGACGTTTTAAGGCATCTCATTCTGAGATCGCAGATCCCTGTCCTGTGCCACAAAGACTGGCAGAGCTTCTGCTGTCATGGTGGTTAATTGCTCCACAACTTGTGCTCGCATCCCACTGTGCTGGGTGGTTGGACTTCCCACTTCCACTGGTGGGATTTCTCTGTAATCCAAGTGGTTGGGACCTAGATTTTTGGCAGTGGAGGTTCTGCTTTCACTATCCAATGATGAGCATTTTTTGTGTGTGTGTATATAGCAATATCTGCTGATGAAATGAGAAATTTTTGTGCTTGTATATGGTGCTGGGATTAATTGCGCTGACACATTTGGGCTGCAGTCGTGTCTGGAACAAGGCTGCAGACACCGTGTCAGTGTGCTGACGATCACTCTGAGGGTGATGACCCAATTCACACATGTAAAACCACAGGCTCTTCAGAGACAGACCTAGTGCTGCCTGGTACCACGTGCCATCTCCTCTGTTGAAGCCAGCAGGGATCCGGGATGTTCTGTATCACTCAAGAAGCTTTTGGCATCTCACAGGGCTTATATTGCAGGCCAAAGTTCTCTGGCTGCAGCCTGCAGAGCTGCTGCTGTCAGGATGATGGACCATCTGCCGGTTCCCAACCAGTGATGCTTCCTGCTGCAGTAATCGTAGCCTGGGCTGGGCTTGTTTCAAGTTTTCCAGATGCTTTTTTGCATTACCACGGTAATAAAGCCCTTCTCTGTGCTTCAACTCTGTGCTCCCAAGCTTTGTCAGGTGCATGCCGTGGTGGTTCAGCCTTGATCCGATGCATAGATAACACCAAAAGCCTTGATGGTGTAAGCCTCTGAGATGAGCATCCTGGACCAGCTAATGGAAAAAGGGCTGCCCTCAGAGAGCCTCACCGAGCGATGAAGAGCCCAGACAGAAAAATAGGAAGGAGGTTACCTGGCAACATTCCTGTCCAATTAAAACAAATTTATTGTCAAGTTTTTTTGCCTTACTGCTGCTCTGTTATTAATTGTTAATGTCGCGGTGCACTCTGGCTGCTGTGTGAGGAAGGGGAGTTGGAAACAGCTGAGATGAGGAGAGTAGCTGGGTCCGAAAAGGCGGTTTCTGCACAAAACCTCAGAAGTGCTCATTGCTGGCCCCGCTCTGCAGGCGCTGGCAGGAAATTCCTGTGCTGGGAACAAGGGGGTAAAATGATGGCAAAGCAAAATAAAACTTATAGGGTCAACGGGTTTCTAAATTACAGCGATGTATACATGTGAAATGCTTGCAGGAAAGGAGACACCATGGGAATGTAAATTTGCAAAACACTGTTTAGGAATTGTGTGCTATTTTCTCTATAAATAGAAGCAATTCTCTGCTTCATATTGAAAAGTGAAAAAGCTGTATCTTTGGATAATCACTGGATGCTTTTCTGTCCACTACCTGATCATATGAATCCCTGAGATATTTTTTAAGAAAACCAATCACTGAATACTTGGAATTAGTGAGTCTGAGCTATTAGGAAATGGACAGAACTTCACTAAGAAAGATGAAGGCAAAAAAAAGAGCATAAACATTCCAATTGGAATGGAGAATATGGTACTTTATTTGCTGATGAGATGGTGCTTCTCCTCCTATGGATCAGCTTCTCTTGCCTGTGTTCCAGAGGAATAACCTGTTAAAATCACAGTGGTTTGGGAAGAGAAAATCAGACTCTTTGTGAAGTCCCAGTGACACAGCCCGGTGCTGCCTGCATGCTTGCACTTACGAGAGGCTCCTGGCTGGGATTTCAAGGGAAGTGAGGGGAGCCGGAGAATCCAGCTCCTACAGAGTTGAGCATTCCCACAGCTCCCAAAAATCTGCCAGGCCACTGGGCTCAGACCTTTGCAGGCTCAAGCTTGACTGTTAAGGAAATGCCAACTGCAAGAGATGAAGCCTGATGTGCAATTCCGTGGTTGCATAACTTGGGCTCAGCTTACAAAGCTATTACAGCTCTCGTGTATTTTCGGTAATCAACTTTGGGCTAAATCCTGCAGTCCCAGTTCAGGCAGGGCTCCCACTCCAGCTCTGGGGACTGCGAGGGTAAAGCTCTGAGTCTAGGAGTTGAAGACAGTGTGTGCATTCAAACCCAACAACCGTGACAGTGCTGAGCAAAGGCAGCTCTTGCTATTTTTATTATATTCCCCTTTCAGCATGGAGGGAGAAAACCTGGGTTTCCAAACCTTCTCCCGCAAAACAAAATATTTTCAAATTCAGAAAGAAAGCAGCATTCATCAAGCCTTGCGCTACATGTCAGAGAAACCCGGAGCTGCCCTGACAACATCTGGCCCCGTGCCACCAACTCGCAAACACCACTGCCAACGTTTGCAGAAGTGGCTGGAACTTTGAATGCCTTTTTAGTTAGGTGGCTGCTCTGGGCCATACGATATATATGGGTTCCATTTATAGATATTTTACAAAGTGTTAATAAATTTACAAAGTGTTAATAAACATGGATAATTATTTGTTAGTGTTTTTGATAGAATCCAAGAGGGCAGAAACTCCCTGTAAATGATCTCTAATGCTGTTCTCAGATGAGCACATAAAACATGTCTAACACAGACATGTCTGTAATGTGGTCAGAACATCTTTTAATCATTAACTCTTTATAACTGATTTTAAAAACAGGACAAATATAAAAAGTTTCTTGAATCTGAACAGCCTGGTGTTCAGTGGGGATTTGCACCACTTGAAAATTGAGGTTCTCAGGAGGTTTTAGGACCCCCAGAAATGTAAGTGGGGCTGCAGGAGTCACAAGGGGCCACTGGGATTTTGGTAGGAGGTGCCCAAGGAGGGATCTTAGGCATGACCGCCTCATTTAGAGCATGTCCAGATCAAGGGGTGTCTTATCACTCCTTGTTGACTCACCCTCACTTTGCTTCTGGGCCCCCAGTTGTGCATCCTGCTCTGCCCTGAGTTCCCAAGACCTAAACAGCCTGTTACCTACAAGAGAAAATCCAGGAACAGCTGGCATGATGGTTTTCCCCTTGAGCTGCTCCATACAGGAGGTGTAAATGGGACCATACCACCTACAAGAATATCCCCAAAGGACTTGTAACCCCCTATGGCCTTGTGTCACACCCCAGTGCAGGCATGAGCCATGGGGGCCATGTGGGATAAAGACAGCTCCGGCAGGCTCCATGGCACCTCTTGCATTATTCCAGCACAAAACTGAAAAAACAGACAAAGAAACCACAGCTACATGTATCAGACTCCCATGAGACAGAGGATGTCAGGCCCTATGTGTGAAGGTAGATGAGTGCCTGGGGAGGCAACACATTGGGACATGCAGGACATCTACGGCCATGTGTCCCACCAACCCAGAAGATAGGAGACCATCACACCTCTTGGGTGATTCAAGGTTCTTTCCCAAGTCAGTAAGTGAGATGCAACCCCTTTCCTGTATTTTCTCCACTCCCACTTCAGGTACCCCTTCAGAGGAAATGAGTTTGTCCATCTGCATTTACATACCTCAAGCATCTTGGATCCCAGGAATCCATTGTCCTTTGCAAGCATCAGTTACAGCTACTGGTACCTGTAAAGTAGCCATTATTGGGAGACATGAGGATGCTGAAAGGCAGAAGACAAGGGAAACAGCTTGTCCAAGTCACCCATAGTAGAGCTGGGGATGTATCCGTCCTGCCCTTCCTACACACTTATTAACAAATTTTGCTCTCCTGGAGCTTGCTTTCCTATCACATAACTCCATTTCCTTCTGATTTCACTTACATGTAACAGGACTCCTTCCCTGGGGACAGCTGACCTTTCAGTTTTCCAAGAAGTGTGGTTTTCTAATTTTGTGCTCCATGCATTTGGTAAGAATTCAGTTTTAAGTAATCTTGGTGGGTTTTTCCAATTTTGAAGATGAATGGTCTTCACTGCCCAATGGAGACTCCTTCGTGCAGGAGCCGATGAATGTGTTCCCGTAAGTGCAAGTGACATCTTGGACTATATTGATCCCTTTGCAATGGGACAGATTTTGGTTTTAATACATCCTCGGTTTCCATGTTTGTTTTGCGTGGCTCAGTGCCTCTGCGATGAGACAGGTCATATGCAGACAGGAGAAGTTCTGACATTTTCCTGTTCAACATCCACATGGCTTTGTGAAAGGTGACGATCCAAAGTTTCTCCCTGATGAATGGGACCAAAGAAATTCTTCACGAGCAGCAGGCATTTCACAGCAAGGAGCTGATGGCGTCCAAGGGGCTGGATGTCAGATTCCTCCACCCTGCCCAGCTTGGGGCATCTCCCATGGGTCGCACAAAATCAGCAGATCCACTTGGACAACCAGAGGGACATAGAGCAAACTCCACTGCTGGGAGAGGAAGAAAAATATTTAGCAGGTATCCACTACTCCTTTTCCTTGAGATCAGTCCAATCTTACTCCCACCTAAACATTTTCTGCTGTTTTATGCTCTCTCGCATCCCTGTGCAAGGTTTGAGGCCCCTCTCTAGCAACTGAGAGTGTAATTAATTACTTAAACAGGGCAACATGCTTAACTAGATTTAGGAACAAGAGCTGGCAGGCTCAGATCACCAGCCCTGCTTTGAGTGCATCAGTTCTACACATACCGGGAGGGAATCTAGGAGACCAGCTATTCCCTTGCTACAAGAAAAGTTGTGTATTTCTGCCTCTGGGAGCCCAGAGACCAGCAGAACCCTGACAATGCAGAGACTTCTGTCCACTCCATCGGCATTGCACCTCCCCGAATCTAGGGCCTCAGTGACAGAGCTGTGGGAAGAGCCCATTTTCAGCCCGGGAGAAGCTGCAAATATCCAATGAGACTGAATAAAAACCATCAGGACTCTGAACCTTTTGCACCCGCAGCAGGGAGGTGAAAATCTTGGCCCCTGTGGAAACAAGGGGAAACTCCCTTTGATTTACGTGGCGCTTGGCTTGCTGCCCTCAGCCCCGAGCTATACTGGGTTGCAAAACCCATCTCATCTTTTCACGGTGGGGAAGAAAATCTTCCCAGCTGTTAGGATAATCTCCTGCCTTTATGCCGTTCCCCCCGGAGGCAAGAGCCAGAGCTCCTTGGGAGGGGGTTCCACTTCACTTGGCAAAGAGAGGGAAAAAAGAAGGGGGGAAGGAAGGAAGGAAAGAAGAGAAAGACTTTCACAGTTGCAAAAAAAAAAGCCCTTGAAAATATGAAGTGCACCCTCGTGACCCAAGAGAGCAGCTCCTCGGTGTGAACAAACTGAAGAATTCAACATATATCCATGAAAAACAGAGTCCAAACCCTTTCCCCAGCTCACATGGCTTTTTTAGGCAATCCTTGACTGCCATAAAGGAGTGGTATGTGCCTGTAACACAGGAGGGCTGCGACCGTCCCCTGCGATGCCATCCCTGACACTCGCTGGGGGCACACAGTGAGGGGGACAACATGGCAGCGTGTCTTATTTCAGACTGGTTCCAAACTGCTGCTTCGAAATCCCAACAGCTTCAAAACTCCAAAGAGCTCCAGCCGTTCGTGGCCGCTCTGCCGCAGTAACCCGAATGGCATCCCCTTAGCGGGGCTGTGTCCCCTGACCCGGAGAAACATGACTCCAGAAGGAAAAAAAAAAAAACAAAACAACCCAACTGTCTTTAACAGGAGGGGTGAGGACAGCCAAAGTTCAAGAAATCCCCGCGGGTCTCTGTGCTGCTGCTCAGTCGCGGCACGCACTTGGCCGCGGCGGCTCAGGGTGCCAGCAGCGGGGCTGCTGCTTGCGCTGACATGAAGCAGCTGAGTCCAGGTCCTGCTGCCAGGAAGGGAACCCGGCAGGCTCGGTCTTGATCTGTCTGGGGGACACATTGCGTTGCTCTTCCTTCTGCAACCCACTTCATCATTTATGGCGTTGAACTCTCTCAGGCTGAGAGAGTTGGAGGGGGTCAGCCTGGAGAAGAGAAGGCTCCAGGGAGACCATTGAGCCACTTCCAGTCCCTCAAGGGGCTCCAGGAAAGCTCGGGAGGGACTCTGGGTCAGGGAGGGGAGCCACAGGACCAGGGGAAGGGATTTAAACTGAAAGAGGGGAGACTGAGATGAGATTTCATGAAGAAATTTTTTCCCTGTGAGGGTGGTGAGAGCCTGGCCCAGGTTGCCCAGAGAAGCTGTGGCTGCCCCATCCCTGGAGGGGTTCAAGGCCAGGTTGGAGGGGGCTTGGAGCAACCTGGTGTGGTGGGAGGTGTCCCTGCCCATGGCTGGAGGGTGGAACAGGATGATCTTTAAGATCCATTCCAAACCATTCTATGATTCTACGACTCTAACTTTTTGCAAGGAGGATGAAAGGCATCACAACCTCTCTGAGCCGTCGGAGTTGGTCAATCTTGCACGTCTCCAGCACACAGCGCATTTGTGAAAAGTAATGAGTTTTGTTTTGGAAATGGGCTGTTGGCAACCTCTTTGCATGACCAGAAATTGCCTCCCGGGGCCCAGCGTTTCCCCGGGCGTCATTGCAGATAACTGCACGGCTGTCCTGCCCCCTTCCTGCCCGGCACAGAGCGTTTCCTCCAAGCTGGTGATGTCATGGTAGTTAATGGGCTTTAATTGTGCCTTTCCACTTAGTAACAATAAGCTGAAAGCTCATTATACACCGGCCTTGCGGCTATTGAGAACAACTCTGGCTCCTCAAGAACTCTCTGACTGGTAGTGCTTTTTCTGAAGAGCGCAAGAAAAGTAGCGCAGGGTCGGAGGCAGCTGCGGGTGCTTGGGGGTGAACAGGGAGAAGAGGGAGATGGTTCCCCAGATTAATTCCCCGACTGGTTTGTGTCTCTGGGGTTTGCTGAGTTAGAGGTGGGCTCTTTGTGGTTAGCAACCCTAAATGCGTTTCTTTTCGGTGAATTTTTCCAGTTGCCTGCTGAACCCGTGTAAATTGTCAGCACTCACAGCATCCCAGGTGTGCTTGGAGGTTTTCCAGCAGCTCCTCGCTCAGGTTGGGAGCCGTTCACCTCCGTTTCTCTTCACTGCCAGTGCCTGAAGGATCCTCTTTGAGGTGCTGATGAGGGAGAGGGTCGGGAGAAGGACCACAGGGACACTGGAAGGTGCAGTGAAGTGGGGATCATCTGGTGAAAATAGATAGAAACTGCTAAATCCACTAAGTTGCAGGACCGGCGGGGAGGGCATTTGGAGCTTACACAGGATCACAGGGGATCTGGAGAGGAGAAAGAAAGCCCTGTGTAATGTTAAAAATAATAAAATTCAAGTAGGGAAAAATACATTGTAGCTGCTTATTTTTCACCTTCCAGTATCTGGGGGTTGTCTCAGGTGTGAGGTCCCTGGAAAAGGCCCTGGGAAATCATGAGGGAGATGTATCTGGTGCCGTCTCCCCAGAGCAGCCCCACAGCAGGGGTGGGGCTGTGCTGTGCCGGCTGCTGCATGGGTCTGGAGCCGAATCAGACCCAACATTTATGGGCCACAGGATATTTTCCTTAGCCTGGAATTTGGCCCAGGCTGACACTTCCCTTGCTGAAGGCTGCAGGGGCACTCACAGCCTCAGAAAAGGTCTCACTATCGCCCACCCGATGCTGGTCCATCTTTTGGGTGTGTTTCTGCTGCATCTTGGGGTAGCACAGGTAGACATGCACTAGTTGGCATGTTAGAGGCACTGCTGCAGCATCACAGCCTGCCTGGACCCTGGGGCAGGCCCTGCATTGCACCCAGCGCAATTGGACCTCCCGGATGGCACGGCTGGAGAATGGATCCACTGGGTAGATGGAGAAATCCCTGCGTCGTCTCTCCACTCTGCAGACCCAGCTTGGTTACAATGGAGACCCAACAGCTAAGGTCCATCAGGCTGCACTCACAGCTAGGCTGGTTTCCAGCCAGAGCTCTGGACGTTGGCTCCCCTCTCCCAAGTGTCTGGGCACACGTGCTGTCACACCACACATCCCATACGTCCCATACTGATAGCTCTGCCCTGCTGAGAGCACAAGGTGCAGGCATCTTTCAAAACAGTCAAAAAAATCTGTATTAACCTTTTCACCAGGAAAAGAATGAGAAGGACCCTTTGAAATGGAGAAATCGTGGAAATGACTATAAAGCACTCGAGTTTTTAAGATACTGGGTGTTGCAGCTGACCCTGTAACCGTGCTGTGCCATCAACAACATCAACGAGTGACTGCCTGCCCGTCATTCCAGAGCTAATGCTCTGAACACCAGTAAGTGAATATGGATTAAATATCCAATAGGAGAAAGTTGAATGGATTGTTCTGTGCTTACGTGACTAATTGGATTAGAGAGAAATAATTTAATGATTTGGAAGTAATGAGTTACTGGATGGCTGATTCCAGCAGAAAGTCCAAGGATGGCATTATGCCAATGAGAGCGCACTCTGCAAGTAAGAGCTCACTTGAAGTTTGACAGGGAACCAAGGATAGGTCTTGGGCATGGGAGAAAGCTCCAGGGCTCCTTCTGATTTCATTTCATGCCTTCATAGCTCCATAGCCCTGATTTACACTGATATCACTGAGAGTCTGATCAGGCCTTGGAAATTTAATTGTATATACAGCTTTCCTAAATCTGTGGAGTACTTCTGTGGGCTGTGCCTGTGCCACCAACAGAGGGGGGTGAGATATCCAGGCACTGATAGCATATTTTGGCTGAATTGATCGCTTTTCTGTGCAAATTGTATTCTGAGGGTCTTTTTGAACCAAAGGTCCTAAATTTGTTGTGTTATGCTGAGGTGGGGAGGGTTTTTGGGGGTCAAATGGGGGTGTCTAGTGCATGCTTTTGAGAGGTGGCCTTAGATGCCTCGCGTGATTCTTTCTCTCCTGTGTTGTCGGTGCCTTCCTACTGCTTTGCAGTGAGCACAAGGGTTTCTGGGCATACAGGGTTCTCCCTGTTTGCAAAATCACTCATTTCTTTGTATTTCTGCATGTGCTGATTGAAGTTCTTGAGGTACTTTAAAAACATGACCTTCTAATGTGAGACCCCAGCTGGTGGGTCTCCCTTTTTGCACAGCAAGAGGTGCTCCAGCTCGCTGAGATGAAATGTGTGGCTGAGGTTGCACAGCAGAAAAACGAAGCCTGTAAAGCCAAGAAAAAGGGAATGACAGTGCTGGCTTTAGCTGCAGCTCCTGTACAGGAGGACATGGAGAACCAGGGAGGAAACCAGGATCCCAGGTCTGGGCTCTTGCCTGAATCAGCAAATGCAGACACTCTGAGCCCCTGGTGCTCCTAGACACTGTTTCCTCCTTGTCACAAAGAAAGATTTGATGCTATCCACCCAATAAGGGAAAAATAAAAAATTCTCTCCGGTGCTATTATTAACTATGTTCTTTGAGTTTTGCCAAACACAAGGATTAATAAGACAACTAAGGAAAATAAGCCTGACGAAGATCTTGAAATGTCAATTCATTCATCTGCCAAAGGAAAGCTTATCTGTAACTACCTGTTTCTGAGATATCTTTGCCTATACTCCAAAATCTCTGGTGATGGGGCTCCCACAGCCACCCCAGGTATTCCCTGTGCCCAGAAATCCTCAACATTAGTTAATTTCCTTTAACTTCCAACCTCCTCTTTGCGGTTTACACCTATTACGTGTTGTCCCATCTGCCCGGCACACAGGGCACATATTCCCCCCCTTTCTCTTTCTGGACTCCCTTTGTGCATCAGAAATTATTGTCATGTCTACCCTCTGCCTTCTCATTTTTAGACATCTCAGCCCATGGTCCTTCCTGTTCTCTTCCCATCAGCCCATATGTTTGCTGAACTGCAGAACTGCCTTTTTTTGCAGCAGTATAACGTGTTCAGTTTGCCACATGTTCAGTTTGCAAACCATGATGACCGCGTGTGTTCTGTAGAACCATCTTCCTGTATCTCTATTATTATTATTAGCCTGTGTGCCAAACTTTGCATTAATCTTTATCAGACAACATTAGATTTCTTTGGGATATTTTTCCAACTGACCTCGGTCATTTTAAGTCTTGACTCTCAGCTCACCATGCTTGCAGCTTCTTCCAGGTGTCATTGCATGTGCAACAGGTTTATTGTCTTCCC
>VXAK01020216.1:83151-105472 GCA_013399435.1 Arenaria interpres | reverse complement strand
TTGTCTTCCCTTCCCTTCCCTTCTCTTATCCAGCTATTAAGGGCAACAGTGAACAGTGCTGAGCTGCTCCATGTACGGTGCCAGTAACACCAGTCTGGCAGTGAGCCCTGAATCTCTCTTTCCAATATAATTTTCCAACCAATTTTCTTCATTTCAGTATTTATTCTTAGACCTTATTTCCAGAGCTGACTTAGGAAAATGCCATATGAGGCAATACAAAGCCTTCCTAAGTTTAAGATAAATGACTTTTTACTGCTGCTCCTTATCTCTTTACTCTCTCTTGCTCTGTCAAAGAGGAAATTAGATCAGTTTGGTATGATCTAAACAAATTTGTGGCAGCTGTGAGTCACTGTACATCTCAGGACTATCCTTCTTTATCAGACTAGTAGTTACACAGCCACAAAAGTTAATATCTTCAAACGTAATTTCAGCAATTCTACACACTGTTTATTACCCAGAAAATTAGTAAATCTCACTGAAAGCTAGAGACTCCTCCATGTTCAGAGTAACCTTGTAGGAGCCCTTGGACCCTCAACATCCTGAGTTGTGATCTTGTTCTCTACAATCAAAGCTGTCTTTCAAATGTATTGTAGAGTGGAATTTAGTAGTTGATAATTTACCAGTCACATAATCAGTGCTAATTGCCATGCTTCCCTTGTGCAACAAAGAGACTGAAAAAAAAAATGGATAAAAAGACTTCTTTATGAGGACAGTAACTAATTCACAGATTTCTGTTATTAACATTTTCCTTATTTGGAAACGGAAATGTTCCAAAAATATAGTTTTATCAGCAGGGTATGAACATGAAATTTTGAAGTCCTCTAATTCCTTGTATGTCCTTAACTGGGATATATGTTAATATGGATATACACAGGTCAAGAATTTTTCACAAGTCAATAAAATTCATCTGACTACGTAGGAAGGACTTTTTTTTTGGTTTCATTCATGGAGAAGCTGTATTACCTAGTATTTTTTTATATCTCACAGGAACTATTTACACATGTATTCAGGCAAGTAAAATATTTCCCAGAAACTTCTGGTGGCCGTTTAAAAGCCGTAAGCAGAAGATGTTCATTTGAGTCAGCAACCCTTATAAAGGAAGCTCCGTAGAGTTTTTGGAATGTCGGCTAAGAATTTCTGCCAAGACTTTACCTAAAATGAACGTGAAAGACCTTGAACGTTGGGTGATTCTTCACCTTTTCCTTGGCATTTCAAAGGAGTTGTAACGGTAGAAATCTTGGTACTGGGAACAGAGGTGGTGATCTTTGGTTTCCATTTCCAGTGTCAAAATGCTGCCTGAAAAACATTTGGGTTTGGTTTTCATCAAAGGCAAAACTTGTGGTTTAATGTAATGAAAAATTATGTCTTTGTTCACTCATTTTGAGTGCTCTTCCTGCATGATGGAAGCTTCACCACAAGTATTGGTAAAGCTAAATCACCCTCCACATCAAACCAACAATGAGGTTTTGGCAGCTCTGGTTTCTTCTCTTAGGGTAACTTCTTGACCACAGACACGTTGAATGATCATTCAGAACTGGATTTACATCCATGGCAGATTGTTTACAGAAGGAACAGTAGTGATGACATCCTTGAAATTTCCATATATTCCCAATATCATTAATCATCTCCCACTAATCTGAAACAGTTGAGTTGACAAGTCATTGGGAAATGTCCTTTGCTGGCTAATCATAGATAGGGCTAAGATGATGCCCTGTTAGTTGCCAAGTTCTTGCTCCTTTCCTAGATGCAGGCATGAAAATGCAGGTGTATTTAGCTTTGGGGACTGAGGGAAGTCTTGCGAGCATCTTCACCCAGTGTATCAATAACACCCCATCCAACTACCAGCCTGTCATTTAAGATCTTAGAATCATAGAATGGTTTGGATTGGAAGGAATCTTAAAGATCATCTAGTCCCACCCCCTTCCCTGGGCAGGGACACCTCCCACCAGACCATGTTGCTCAATGCCCCACCCAACCTGGCCTTGAACTCCTCCAGGGATGGGGCATTCTCGTAGTTTTTAAAGCACCTGAAGATATCAAAGTTCAGTCATCTTTGGAATCCAACCCAAAATTCACAACATCCCTGCCTGGCTGGGACACTTTCAGGTAGGGACTTTCTGGCCCTGAGGACAAAGAGTTACCAGTTGAGCAACGGTGTGTCTGCACCTTCTTCCTGGCAACTGGGAGAAAATCAAACCCTGTTGTCTTTAAAAAATGATAAAGGGATTAGTTTTCTGGACTCTCATTTTCCTAAGAATGAGAACAGCTGAATTTTGAAACTTTCCTGCATCCTCAGCATTGCCATATTAAATTCAGTCCTCTTTACTCACAGTTTAAAAATATCTCTAAGGAACAGCAGGAAAACTGCAGAGAAGTCAGATAGCCAAGTTCTCTCACAGGTACTTTCTCCCAAGTGACAAAACCGCCTTGTATCTGGCTCATCCCTGAGTCAATTCTTCCCATAACCACCACTCTGGATGGTTTTCAGAGCTAAATAGAAGATAAGAATGTCAGCAGATAAATTAAGAGGTGCAGTCAGGGAGAAATTTTTAGGAGATATAGAAAGGCAAAATGGTGAGTCAGATGTAAAGTCACAGAGAAGCCGATCCATGAAGCAAAGGTTGTGTATGAGAAAGATCCCAAATCAGCATCAATCAGAGTGCAAAGACGTAGGAGCTACAGAGACATGAGGAAGAGAAAGGGGAACAGGATGAACAAAGTCCTGCAAACTTGCAGCAACAAGCCCAACAGGGTGGGCACCTTTGATATAAAGGAAAGCAATGGACACACCATTAACGTATGGAACCCATGAGTTACAGCCCAGGTTCTCCCAGGTGACCCCTGGTAGGTGCTCCCAAGTGACCACCCAACTTAGGTGTCCTGATTTGTTTTTCTTATCTCTGTTACCACCTGCTGATGATAGTCTTGGATCTGAGGGAAACTTCCCACCTCATCCAAAACCCCAAAGCAAAGAGACAGAGCTGTGTTTGTTGGCTGCACTGACGGGACACACCACCAAGGGCAGTCCAAGAAGACCTGTTGTTTGACTGGGAAACTGGGCATTCTGAGAAACTTCACTGGTCCCAAACATAGGCTGAAACAGGAAATGAAAGGCGTGGAACTGGCAAAATCAGAAAAGCAAACTACACCTGTGTCACACTGTTTCTCTCATGAGCTGTGCAGTGTTTATGGATTCATTGTTTTTCCCCTTCCCTGTCATTCATGCTCTGGGATGGAGAGCCACCTCAAAAGACTACACTGTTGCAAGCAATATAAGCAATAAATAAATATGTAGCAATAATTCACATTAACATGGACAATCACTGTTCTGATTTTATCCCTATGTCCCTCGGCCAGCAAGGGGACAGGAGATCTGTTTTTCTTTGTACTAACCAGGCCAGGCTGTAAAGTTTGAGTCTCCCAGAGCAAAGAGAGGCAACATAGCAACTGCGAAGAGTAATTTAAAAATTTGCTTAATTAGTTCATTTTACATGAGAGACTTATTTAGAAGCTTTGCAAAATTCAATCAAAACAGCTTCTAGCAAATACAGATCAGGAATAGACCTCAGTTTAGGGAAGGTAAACAGAAAAAATAACATTATTCTCTCTTTTAGAGTATAAATCACTCATCCTGTTGGAAAAACTCTGTTGCAAGCCCAGGGATATAACAAATCAGAGTTTCCCTTGCTGCAGCACCCATTACATTAACAAGTAAGTGCTGGTCCACCAGAGCGGTCCTGCTTTACACCAGCACAAACCCTGGCTTCACATAAGGAAAGCCCTTCTCCTGCCAGCTCATTGGTTTGGGTCCAGGTCTTGGGGAACAAGCCCGACACCTTCCCTTGGTCTTCATGTGAAAACCCAGTGTGTTGCTCTGCTTCTACAATGGTCACGCACACAGGTATGTGGAGCTCGCTTCTGGAAACACAGGGAACAAGCTTGTGCAGGGCTCTGTTCCTGAAGTGTGTGTCCAAAGCCTTCCCAAGAGGGTTGCCAAAGTACTTCTTTTTTTTCCCAAGTTAGAGGCTGAACATGCAGCAGTGTGTCTCGGATGAATGTGTCAGCATCACCCCCAGCCAAGGGATTGCCCTCCTGGGACTGAGCACCTCAGGGCAAGCTCTGTTCATTCTTCTACAAGTTGCACCATGATATGCGTGAGGCCACGGAGGAGAACCAACTTGTACAGGGCTCCTGACTCTGCTTGCTTCCCTGGAAATCACAGCAACTAAGGAAAAGAAAATGGGAAGTCTTTCTACCTCTCTACACTCAATGGAAAAGGAACTTGAGTCTTGAGATAAAAAGACGGGTCTTTTGAAGTCACAGCAAGTTTCTATTTGCAATCCGGGAAATGGAATTCCCAAAAGATAAAATCAGTTCCCAAAAGATCAATCTGTTCCCAAAAGATTAACCAGGAAGACACTAAGTTCTGGAAGTGTCCTCCACTAACCCCTTCAGGCTCCTGCCAAGGGCACGTGCTTTCATTTGATGTCTTTGCATTGTTGTTCTGCTGCCCTTGTTCCTCTCCATTCCTTTTCTTTTGGATTGGTTTTCTTGGTTTTTCTGCAAATGGGATGCTCAGGGAGTTATGCAGAAGTTTATTACTTTTCAAATTGGCTCTGAAGGTTATCTCAGGATTGCCCATGCCTATGTCACATTCAGCCCATACTGTCATGGGCCATACTAGCGCAGCAGAGCTGTGCTTTGTCTAGCTCTGACGACCTCATCAACCACGGTGCTCCGTGGATCGTAAAAATTAATAGTTTCATGGAAATGAGACAGTTCCTATTGTACAAAGAGATGAACACAGTCAATACATACAACAGGGCATGAACTTAACAGCCCTTGGGCAGCTCTGAGGACTCTGATGCTCCTCACATGGCCAAAGGCACACCAGTCTCCCCAGCATCAGGACACAGCTGAGGACTCTGCAGCACCCTCAAATCCTGGTCTTCCAAGCAACTTCCAAGCAACTGCTCCAGAACAACTCATGATTTCCTTCCAGGAAAGATTGCTGGGACAACCCCGCAGCTGCATTTCTCCAAGGAGGGTTAGAGTTCAATTACATACTTTTTTTTCCCCTATGATTGCTGCAAACTTTGTTTACAACTGAGATTACTTGGAATTAGCAGTCCTAGAAAAACAATGGCTCAGATTGACCACGTTCTTCCAGCGCCTCTAATCTTTTGCTTTCTGCCTGGCATCTTTGGGCTTGAGTTTCATTGTGAGGTTTCAATACAAGCAGCTTCCAAAGCACAGCCATCCAAAAAGGTGCAGCTACAACTACAGACAGGCATCCAGTAAATGACCCTGCAGAGGCAGCAACTTGCACTCCTAGGGCCAAACACAACCCTGGAGTAAAGGCCACTGAGTCAAATAAAGCCCTGCTGTTCCCACGGAGGGTGGCTTTGGCCCCGTTTGGCAGTAGATGTAAGAGATTATTCTGATGCACAACATCACGCGGGCACGGCAGATTCACATTACGGGGTCAAGCTAATACCAGTGCGGTCTGGGTTGGAGTCGACTCTCTGCCTGTTCCTGACTTTAAACTGAATGTCAAATTCAAATAGACTTTGTCATTCTACTGGTGGGGTCCCAGCAGCCCTGAGGATGGGCTCTGCAATATTTAAAGGTTCAGTCTCTTCCTGCCCACCGGTGAAGCTCTGGGTGTTCTGATCACCAGCTTCTGATGGGGGATTTGTGGCAGAAGATGATTTAGCCACTTTCAGTGACCCTCGAAATAAGTTGTTTGGAGTTGAACCTGGAGCAACCCAACCTTCCCATGCCTCAAGTGATACCTGCCCCAGAAAGGATCCAAATGAAAAGCCATCACTCTGCTGAGCTTCAGCTGGGTGTCGCCTTTGAAGTTTTCCCCTGTGTTTTTCTCCTGTGGGGTTGGGATTTGTTTCCTGCCATGTGGAGAGCATATTTCACAGAATCACAAAATGTCAGGGGTTGGAAGGCTCCATTGGAAATCATCTCATCCAATCCCCTGCCAAAGCAGGGTCACCCAGAGCAGGATGGACAGGAATATGTCCAGGTGGGTTTTGAATATCTCCTTCTCTAAGGAGACTCCACAGCCTCTCTGGGCAGCCTGTTCCAGTGCTGTTTCCATGCTTGAGCTCTTCTCATCCCCCCAAGCCACACCAGCACCAATGTATAGACCCACAGGGCAAGGAATCACCCAGACTCTACCATCTCTACATTTCTCCCATTTAATACCCTGCCAAGGACCTTCCCTGCATGCAGTGAGACATTGGCACACTCCGCTGCTCCCTGTCAAAGGGTCGCCAGACCTTCAACCATCAGTTGGGCTGTACGGTGGGGATGATGGACCTGAAAGGACAGTTCACATTGCTGAGACGCAGGGGCGCCCTCTCCGCAGCAGTGTCACAGAGAAAGCACAGCTGAAAATACATTCCAGATCAAATTGCACCCGTGGAAGTATCCCCTTCTTCCCCCATGGGACCTGGTGGAGCTGGAGGCACCACTGTGGCAAGGACCGTGGTGTCACATGTCACCCAGAACACTTTGAGAGCAGCCTCCGTTCCCCCTGCCAGGGGCTATTCAGCCCTGCCCACCAAGGCATCCCAGATGACTTTCCAGGAACTGCTCACTGCCTCCATCCTCAGAGGGCTTTGTGGTCTCAGCTCAGAGAGGACCATGCAGCCACCCAGGCTACATAATACCACAGCATTAAAACAAATAATAAGGAGACATCTTAACAAAACTGCTTTTCCCAGGGCTGCTGAAGGGCTCCTTCACCTCTAGCACTGAGGCAGCATCAGAGACAGAGGGGAGGAAAGCATGCGCTTGTCTCATGCACCTTGATTCATATTTCATCCCTTCCCCTCCCTCCACAACAAGTGCAATGCTTCTCTGCATCTTGGAGAAGAAAAGCTCTCCATCACATTGAAATGCGAAGCTTCCTCATTAGAATTTAATTTGCACCAATATAGAGGAAATTATCATGTCAGTGCAGAGAAAAGAAACAGTGACTCGCGAGAGAAGCTTTTTGATAAATTGTACCAAACACTTTTATCACCATAGGCTTAAATGAAGATTTGGCTCGGGGAGGTTGGTACATGGCTTTATAATGACCCTCCATGGAAGGGACAGATGGCCCCAGTGACAGCGTGAGCCCTTCCTGTTTTTTTCTGAGTAGCTGTAGCAGTTGTCACGGCAACCTCCGTTGCGACAAAACCCACAAATATATTTTCAATTAATTCCTGAAAAATCTAAGAAGTGGGACACATCTCTCACAAGAGACAGTGACACCTGCGTTGGTATTTTCGTGGTGGTTATTGTTCCCCTGCCAGATACTCCACGTGCAGCGGGTGGAAGCTCTCCCAAGCTCAGACATGTCTCAGCAATGGGAAATTTGTCAGCTGGGAGTGATGTTAACCCTTTCCTGTCTCTCCCAGTAAGGCTATTGAGGAAGCTGTTGGAGATACCCAGCTCACAGTGCACAAGCACCCCAAAGTGGAAAGTCTCCATCCCCATCACTCCTCCATAAGGAATGGGGACAGCATGTTCTTAGCAGAGGTGCCAAGACCCAGCGAGGCTAAACACCAAACCAAGGCAATATTTAGGTCCCTTTTGCCATCTGAAAGCACTGGAGCTGCACCCTAAAACACCCTTTGTCTGTGAGTGGACCAGAGCCAGAGAGGGGCCACCTCTGCAGGCAGTCTGAACCTTGATTCATTCCCTAGGCTGTGGGAAACCATCTCCCCTAAGCTGGCTTGGGCTTTTCTGTCTTTCCCACCTGTTTTTCTGCAGTACCATGTCCAGACCTGGTCTTTTTGCTCAGTGTAACCACATTTGGTTTTTTTCATTTCTAGTCACTTCCTTCTCTTTTTCAAATCATCTGAATGTCTGAGTCCTTATTTGGAAAGACAAATGTTTAATGATTGCTCCACATCTCCCCAAAGTGTTCCTTCCCTCGCATTGCTCATGTTGCCACATCTTTCTGGAGAAGGAATTTTTCTTGTTTTCTCCGAGCCTGCCTCACAGAGAGATCATGAATTACAGCGCTCCCTCACTTTGATGTCTCTATGCTTTGGGCTAAGTTTCCCCATTCCCTCATCGTCTGTTGCACTGGGAAAGGATTGTCCTGTTCAAGGCATGGGGATACAGGGATCTGGGAAAGGAACATAGAAGTCCTTGAAGAAAAAATGCAATTACCAGCAAGAGGCCTCTCCCTAGGGTGAATCAGAGCACTTTGATGCTCATTCCTGTCCACACCAGGCACTTTCCCAGCTCCTGGCTCTGGATGCTCGGCTGCCCACATCCTGGCTGCATGCTGGGGCAAGACTGAGGCATGTCCCCCTCGCTCTGCACCCACATCTCCATGGGTCAAGAGGAGCTACAGCTCTCTGTAACCGCCAGCAAGTCTCGGGCAGCTTGGGTTACCCAGACCTGGGAAAGGGATGGTCCAGGTAGCCTGGAGATGCTCCATCCTGCCACCAAAAAGCAGGCGTAGGGGCATTGTTCCTGAAGAAGGACCCACAGACCCACAGACACACGGCAGCAGAAGGATGTCTGAAAGCCTGACAGAAATTCAGCATTGCTTATACTAAATTACCCAAACACTACAAACAATTGCCCAAAACACGGCTCAGGGAGGCTATGGACATGAGAGTGGGTTTGTGGAATGAGACAAAGTGAATGGTGACAGGCTGAAGGAGGTGGGAGAGGGTGTAGTGGCAGAGTGAGGGTGGCACAGCCTTTAACCAGTGCTTCACAGCTGAAGGGCTTTTGCTTTCAGAGATAGTCCAGGCTCGCTGGCTCAAAGCCCTACCTGCTGCCACCTCCCAGACATCATTTCAAAGCACTTTCCTCCATTATTCATTTTTCTTAATAACAATATATTAAAAAAAATCCCGTACAGAAAAAAATTGCTCACCCTGTTCAGGCCTATTCGTTCCCAATGGTTTTGTCCCAGAATAAACACAGACATGTTTTGAAGCTTGTTGTGAAAGGAGATTAACTCTAAAATCTGCTTCCTGGCTTTGAAGGCTGTAGACCAGCATGGCTTTTATTATTAACTAGTCATTAGACAAGTGACATATAGGAGGAATAATTGCTTGACGTGTTTGAGGGTTGAAAGATGTTAATTAAGAAGTAAAATGCTTGATTTTTCTTTCTCTGAACAAAGCAATCCAAGGGCTTATGTTGTGCCGGCATTTTCCTCCCAAGAGGCAGGTCTGAGCTCAATCTCCTGGGGGTTTGGGAATGCGAGTGTCTGCAGCAGCTCTGCTCCCACCACTGTGGTTGCATCCCTGGGGTGAGCGGCTGTTCCCCATGAGGTGATGTGACGCAGGGAGGATGCCTCAGGAGCAGGCAGGGTTTGTGGTTGGGCGAGCCCAGGGCCGTGTGGGCAAGAGCTCAGGGCTCAAGCAGAGCGAGAGCTCCCTTCCCTAGAGAAGTCTGAAAGCACCAGGTGGGTGTTGGGTGGGACCAACCTCATCCAAAATTGACGGCCAAGGTCCCACTGGAGTCAGAAGGGCAGTGCTGAGGACCAGCTGCCAACATATGAAGGTCTTTAAGTTCTCTTCTAATCCAAGACATTCTGTGATTTTATGATTCCATGATTCTATGATTCAATGATTAAGTGGTTTTCATTTCTCTGCTGTGTGTCCTGCCGTGCTGGGCCCTTTCTTTACCGCCTTGCATCTGGTCCTTCCAGGCATATTCATCGCCTCCAATCCATCTGGCTGATTTGATTTCTAGAGCCACAAAGAAAGAGCATCACTGCTTTCACAGACTGCTCTGGGAGGAAAGACAGCAAATCCCTGACTTTCGGGCAAAATTCTGAACTGTGCAAATCAATGAAATCATTTCAGTAATAAATTTAGTCCCTGTCCCCCAGTCCAGCTTTTGTTGGTAGGATGGATAAAAGTGTCTATTTTGGCACCTTGGAGGGGAAAGACTCTGCTGTGAAGTGGGCAGGGAGGAGCTCAGGCTGGGGGGCTCAGAAGACCAAGAGGAGCCCCAAGGCAGGTACGACACGACGATGAACACAAGGGGTGCAATGGCAGCCTGTGATGCAGAGACACATCCTGTGGCGTGACTAACTGCCACCTCTGTGCCCATCGCCCTGGAGGGCTTTGGGGACAGTCCCCTTCCCTGGGCTGTTCCCCAGCTGTGCTGCTGGAGGCTTTGCAGAATCGTAACCAGAGAGTGTGATATTTCCTATCATTATTTATTCGCCTGCTCTCTGCTCTTCCATCCTGCTGCCTCTCCGTGCATGCCTGGCTCTCTTTTTACAGCTCTCCAGGTTCAAGGTTTGATGTCAACCGCTGTCAGAAAAGGAAAATATAGAAGAGCAGGTTGGCCTTGTGGGACCGTGGTGGCAGCGGCCAAGCCATGGAGAAGACAAGAGCAATCAAGCAGGAGCACCGTCTCCACAGTGGGCTCAGCTACATGCCAGCCCCGTGGCATGGAGGGTTTCTGATGGTGCTGCAAAGCACTGAGGCTGTTTTTTTGCAGGAAATAGTAATTGGAGGTATGGCTGCCCTGCCAAGTACAGAAAGGTCCTGACGAGGCTCGGTTATACAATGCTGCTCGCTCCCTCAGGCGCCACGCCAGCAGGGTAAAGAGAGATGTGGTGACCTTTTGACAGTGACACATCGGGAGAGCTGTGTGACTAAATTCAGCTGTACCGCGCTCTTCCCTCCCAGCATTACATATGAGAAACACCGTGGTTGGTGCCTGCAGATTGTTTGGACAATATGTCCTACAAAAGGGGACAGGAACATGACATTATGGGTCACTGGATAGGCTGTCCCTATGTGTCACCTGCGCAGTGGGTGTACAGGAAGATGCACCACTCAGGAAGATAACCATGGTTTGGGAGGCAGAGTGATTCAGCTCAGGATCTCACTGCTGCCTGTGGGCCACCTCGTGGTCCAGGCGCTGGAGAAAATCCCTGTGCAATGTAGACAGTGTTGCCATGCTAGTGGAACTGGGAGGTTGTTTTGGCATGAGGAGTCCTCCTCCATGCTTCACAATGCAGAAGAAGGTGAGGGTGACGCCTCAGGTCTGTCCTTCTCAATGTGTCCTCCTTGCAGCCCTGCTGTCCCTGTCTCCATCCCTGTGACACCCACCAGTGCCTGGACTGAGAAACGGGGCAAGAAGGAAAGCAAAATAGGGCCAAACAGAGGAAAAAAGGAGCAGGCGGGACTAGCACGGTGGTTCAGGGTATGGAACAAGAGTAACACTTATTTGGAACAGGTCCAGAGTAGGGTCATGAAGATAACCCAAGGGCTGGAACACCTCTCCTACAAAGACAGGCTGAGAGAGTTGGTGGGGTTTACCCTAGAGAAGGCTCTGGGGGGACCTTCTAGCCCTTTCCAGTCCCTAAAGGGGTTCCAGGAAAGCTGGGGAGGGACTCTTGTCAGGAAGTGGAGCTACAGGACCAGGGGAAGGGATTTAAACTGAAAGAGGGGAGATTGAGATGAGATTTCATGAAGAAATTTTTTCCCTGTGAGGGTGGTGAGGGCCTGGCCCAGGTTGCCCAGAGAAGCTGTGGCTGCCCCATCCCTGGAGGGGTTCAAGGCCAGGTTGGAGGGGGTTTGAAGCAACCTCGTCTGGTGGGAGATGTCGCTACTCAGGGCAGGGCGTGGAACTGGATGATGTTTAAGGTCCTTTACAACCCAAACCATTCTATGATTCTATGATCATGGATGTCATTGCAGCACTTGGGTCATCATTTTGGTGGCACACACAGAGATGGTGTAGGTGTGGCACCAGTACCATATATCCATAGTGCAGGTACAACCCGTGGCTCTGATATATCACCCTTCTTCAGCACAATGACCCCAGAGCTTCTCTGCTGCTTTATGAGCATAGGATGCTGACCTGATTGCTGGGTTGTTTATTGCATATCCCAGTTGGGAAACAAAGAGGGAGGGAGGAAAAATGATAAGGGTCCCTGCAGCAAAGCTTGGTGGTTATGGCAGGACAATGGGAAATCCTCTGGCTTGCAGGCACCCCACTTGGAGCCACCAGATGAGCTGCAGAGCCAAAAATCCCACAGCCCAGGAGATCAAAGTTCTCCAGCTGGGTGAGAAGTGGCTGTTTCTCCCTCAAAGGCGAATGTGAGGGAAAGAAAAAGCAGCAGCTTCAGGGCAGTTGCTGCTGTGAAGTGGTTCCAGTTGACACACTCAGAAATCCCATCATGGGCCTGAAGAAATTGAACCTTCATGAGGGTGGTGAGTCCCAGGTAAGACTTGAATATCCGTGGTTTGCTGCTTGCTCTTGCTCTGAGCCTTAGTCTTACCGATAAGATTCAGCCATAGTTTGGGGTCGGAAGCTGTCAGTCTGCTCTGTTCTCCACTATGGAGACTCAAGGAAAGATCAAACTTTGCAGGATCCTCTAAGAAAGAGTTATTGATTCCCAGGATCCTCTGGATCTACTGGGCTCTAGAAACGCAAGTGTCCCCCAAATACTGCACAGGAGTGTAGCAACCTGCCCTGGTAAAGCTCTGCCGAGTCAGACAAAGTAGACACATGGGACAGAGGTGAAATGTCTTTGCAACACCACACAACAAGAGGCAGACCTGCACCATGCTCTCCCAAACCCCAGGTCCTTGGGGTCCACTTGTGTGCAGAGAAGTCACAGCCTAATGTCGGTGGAAAACCATGTAGCTTTTCCCCCACCTACTCCTCTTTTGAATCTGCTGGGAGAAATAAATAAAGACTACCTGCTTCCTGAGTCACATCTGTCTCTGAATTTTGAATTTCTGTTCAGCTCAGCTTGGGGTTGCATTAATATAACACTTCTTTACATGCATGGGTGCTAGGCCAGGCTCTGCCCTGGACAAGGATCACCCATCTGGCAGGGCAGGGCAGGGCAGGCACATGGTCCAGCTTCTCACAAGCCACATCAAGGACTTACACTGACAAAATGAAATGCTGGCAGTGATTTTCAAAACAAATTTGTTGGATGACACCTTTGAGTTTGTAAAACTCACCTGAAGATGTGACAGCTCAAACTCTACATCTACTCTGCTGCCCGACAGCTTGTGTATGATGATTATTACTTATTTCGGGTTTGTCTAAGTACTTAGATCTCAGGAAGAATTTTTTCCCTGTGAGGGTGGTGAGGGCCTGGCCCAGGTTGCCCCGAGAAGCTGTGGCTGCCCCATCCCTGGAGGGGTTCAAGGCCAGGTTGGAGGGGACTTGGAGCAACTTGGTGGGAGGTGTCCCTGCCCAGGGCAGGGGGTGGCACTGGATGATATTTGAGGTCCCTTCCCACCCAAACCATTTTGTGATTTCATGATTCTATAGACCAAATATTTTGCTGTCTCCATTCACAATGAGTTTTTGGATCCCCATATTTAAGGCATTTCACTTACACTGTCTCGACAGCCCTCACAATGTCTGATCAGGAGGCAAGAGAGAAGGTTTTTGGTATTTCTTGTGTGTACTGACCACAGAGATGCTCCTCAATCCCACAGTCAAGGAGAGGAGGTTCAAAGAAGTTACTGGGGAAAGCAGTGATTCCAGGAAGCTGGAAACAAGCCGAAACCTCAGCACTCGATCAACCTGCAGGAGCAAAGAGCCTCCATAAGCCCAGCATCCCCGTGAGCTCAGCCCCTGCCACTCTGCCCTCACCATGGGGAGTACAGAGTGGTCACTGTCACTGCATTGTCACTGTCACACAGTGGCAGTTCACTGCGCCCCCGAACTTCATCCCCCAGAATTTCTCAGGGCAGGGTAGTGGGAAAACCAGCTGGGAACACCATGAGATAAGGAAAGAAAACTGTTCCCAGTGCTGCTGGTGGGTGTTTACAGACACTGTAAGTTTTCCCTTAAAAATTAAGCATTGAAGCCTTTCTCAACACAAAGAGCAGAAATAGCCTTAACTGAAGACAAGCAGGAAGAAATAAAAAAATAAACTAGTGTTAGGATGGACCTAATCCTTTTCTGGAGGGAACTGTACACCACCTCTCCCCCTGAGGATACGGAGTGGGACGTGAAAAGCAAAAAGGTCCATTTTCAGGCCGGTGAGCTACTTTCCCAGGCTGCAGTACATGCTTTCCCAGAGGTTTAACCCTCTGCATTCCTGTCTTTTTTCTCTTTAACTCATCTAAAAATCCCTTGGTGAACTTGTAGGGTCATCAGAGTTAGTACAATCCTTAACAAGAAAAAACTTATTTTATAAGGCCAAGACATAATATTTACTGACTCATCAAAACAAATTTCTCACACCATGCAAACAGCCTAGAAAAATGTTTGCAAGCATGGCCAGCTCCTGCCCCCTGTGATCCAGATTTCATGGGGGACACCTGTTTTCCCATTCAGATGAGGATGTTGAGGAATCCATGGCAGTTTCTGAAATCCCAACAACTGCACTGGTGGTTACTGGTGTCACTCACCAGGTACTACATGGCTCTAAATGCACTGAGGTGCTCAAATGTGTAGGAATTTTAAATCTTTTTAGTGAGTAGACAAAAATGGCTAAGGGAGGGGAGGTAAAGGTCAGGGCATGATCCTGGAGCTAATCTCAGAGAGGCAGCTGTACCCGGGGCAGGCTGGGCACAGATCAGCCGGCAGTGGAAACTCTGAGCCTACTGCCGGATTTATCCAGGAAGGAATTTGCTGCAGTTGAGGTAGGACTGTCTTGCCTTTTCTAACTGCACCATGTACGAGTAGATTTGATGCTAATCTTGCAGAAATACAGAAAAAAAACAGCCAAGACAAGACATTGAGGAGTTTCCTGGTGCAGTTTTCTCTGTGATGTCTGTTTTTCCAGACTGCTTGCTGGTCATGTTTATCCCAAAGTCTGAATCTTCTGGCTGCAGTTTGAGTTCATCTCTGCTTTACATCACGGACTGCAGGTTGTTCCTTCCTCCTTCCCTCCCCCAGACACTTGATGGGACTGCTGGGCGTCCCACCTCCATTGGAGCACCAGCAGGTCCAGTCCCTACTCCCTTCTGTAGGTCCTGTTCTCTACGCTTCTAATTTTCTCTCCTTGTTCGCAGCCCCTCTCTCTCTTTGGTTTATTTTTCTCTAGAGTCACGTTGTCACTTGTATTCACCTTACAATCCCCAGCTTCCACTTTTCTGAGTTTTTGGGGTTTTGTTTTTTTTTTTCCTTTTCCTCTGCATTTGCTGCCCAAACCGTTGTTTTTATGCCTGTTGGTGCATCCATAGATCTACAGCCCCTGGCACTTGTCCCTGCTGAATCGAGGTCCGTTATTTCAGACCATTTCTCCAATTTGTTGAAATCATTTTGAATTCAAAGCCCGTCCTCCAATACGCTTGCAGTTTCTCCCAGCAGGTGCCATCCCCGGATTCAGGGAACAAACTCCTCTGTCAGGCCCATCCTGCTGACCTCTTCGTGCAAATGTGGTCCGTACTGTAATATAATCACACACATGGAAAGGACCATGCCCTGAGCACAGTATGGCAGCGGTCCTCTTCCCAAGTTCCAAGCAGACACCCAGAAAAATAGCACAGAATAGTAAATCTTTCAGTGATCTCTGAAGTCCATTCTCTTTGAACATACCACCGGTACTTGCAGCTCATCATACATGTACATCTGTGGAGGCAGAGGGCTTTTTATTTGTAGGAATCCTTCACGAAATGCAAATACTTGCATAAAGATGCCAAAATGTCACACCAAAAATGCCTATATAGCTAAATATAAGGATGCTGGCCAAAAATCAGGAATAGCATCGGTGATTTCAGCAAACCGGTTACACATCTTGCCTGACACACACCTTGTGAATAATCATGGAAAATTTTTGCGGGTGACAGAAGAACCGAGTTGTGTTTGCACTTGCCAAATAAACAAAGAGTGAAGAAAGTCACATAAACTGCTCTGTGTTTACAGGATGGAAACAGGAAAAAAGGGTTTCGGTTTTGTAATAAGCTGCACGTAGCAAATTATTTTCCTAACTAAAATTCATGGGAGTAAAAATGTGTGTGGAACAATGATGGTCTAGAAGAATGGCCAAGCCCTTCATTCAACAAAGCAGTTATTATAGCCGTCTTAAGGATCTCAGAAAGGAAATATATGGTGATAGTCATATAACTCATCTGAAAATGTCAGTCCTTTTATTGCCTTTTAAAGTCACTTTTTGGTCCTCCATTAAGTTCCTATTGAAAAAAACTCTGCAAGCCCTTCTGTAGCATCCTGTTAGGCTTTCCAAGACCCAGCCTAAATTTTCATTTGCCTGGATTCATCCCAAGAAGTTTTAACACTGCAAACCATCCAAAGTGATGTCCCCTCTTCAAGGCAGTTACCATTTCTACCTGACATACACTGTGTTGTCATTTAACTGACTAAAAAGGACTCAGTAAATCCTGAGCACATTTAGTCCTTTAAGCCTTTTTTTCAAAGCTGTGTCTCAAAAAATTTGTTCCAATTTATCAGCATCACCTTGATAATGAAGTGTCTATAAACAGACACACAACCTTCTCTGTGACCGGCGTGATCTGTACAACAACACAAATGTTGCAGCTCGGAGCTCTGGCCCAAATGCTGCGATTATTTCTTGCCATTCAGAGACTAATATAATTTCTCCTGGTCAAAGGCTCAGTGCACCTACCCTCTTGGACTGACGGAGGTTCCCATATGCTTTCTATGCAGATAATGATGGGATGCAAACAGTCTCATACATGTCCACAATCATTTGCTGGCCCCAGAGGTGAGTATCCACTCCCTGACACATCCAGCGGGGACAGCCTGTCCCCTGAATCTGGCTTCAAGCCCCCATCAGGCTCCTCTGGCTCCGTGGGTTGACACCTTAAGCCACGTCCGTTTTACAACATATGTCCTGACACTGGAATGACACTGATATGGTTGCCATGACAGCTTATTCTCCATCCAAGGATGGCACGTTGAACAGACCCTTTTGTTTTTCCTGTAGCAGCCTCTAAATCATAGAATCATAGAATTTCCTGGGTTGGAAGGGACCTTTTAGATCATCTAATCCAACCATCAACCTAACACTGACAAAAAAAAAATCACTAAACTGTATCTCTAAGCACTATGTCTCCCTCCCTGTCTTTTAAATACCACCAGGGATGGTGACTCAGCCACCCTGTGACCAAATCACAGTAGTGGACTGCGCTGTGGGGTCACACTACTCCAACGTGTGTGTCCACCCAGGTCCCTAAATCTGATGGACATATCCTCTTTGAAGGACCGTGGCACAAGTGTTTAGGTGATGGGGCTGGTCAAAACCCCGACATCTACCCGTTGAAAGCCTCCCCTTTCTCACAAAGTGCTGTTGTGGTTTATTTTGGAGGGGGAAGCCAGAAGCCTGCCCTGGCCCGTGATTGCAGTCTGCTGCATCGTTACCTGCTGCTGTTCCCCTGCAATGATGTAATGCTGGAGAGAGCACATGTACCGACAGAGACATCTGCATCTGCATCGCGCCAACACGTGCAGGGATAGCGGGGGGTGAGCTGCCTTGTAAAGTGCTTATTGCTCAGACACCTTCACCTCGGCTGCTTCTGCAGCCCCCATCCCCAGGGGACTGCACATCTCACAGTCGGTCTGTAACACACTGAAATCAGTAGGATGTGGGAGCCTGGAAACCGGTAAAAAAAAAGGGGCTTTTGCAACTCCCCAGAGCTGAAGCAGGGGCTCAGGGTAAAATGGTTAAACTCTCAGACCGTGGTTTGGCTCTACCCTGCTAACCACATTCACCCTATTTGGCAAGACCCTGTCACTGCTGTCCTCCCTCCCCCCGGGGTCTCTGACCAGGGAGGAGTTGTGGGGTCTGGGCTGCTTTTCCCACCCTCAGGGTGTCACCCTTTCTCTCCTGTCCCACCCCATTAATGAGCTGAGGGAGGCCTGTTCCTCCTTCACTCAAGCTTTGGTGTTCATTCTTTGCTGTTCTCTCTTCTCCCTTCTCAGGGTCAGGTCCCCACCATTCCTTCCTCCCCTTCTCTACCTTCCACTTGTGTTGTAGAGTCTCTCCCAGTCTCAGACCCTCTCCACCCCATTCAGATATTGGTCTGACCCTTTCCAGCACACCTCATCTCTCTTCTCATCCTGTTCATCACCTTCCTCCCTGTATGGCTGCTCCTCTGGGACACCCACCACTGATTTCATCCCTTCTTACCCGTCCTGCCTCTGCCCTGCTCAGCAGAGGGATGCTGGCATGGCAGGAGGGCTGGGAGGGAAGGGCTCAAGGATGGGTCAACCTCAACCACAGAACCACGGGACGAGCAGGCAGGCATTTCTGCAGCACCCTTCACATCCCTCCTGCAAGCAGGCAGTTGCTTTATGTCAAGAAATACTGTGTGCCTGGTAGTGTCTGATCTGTATGAATGCAGCCTACCAGAGAGATGGGGCTAGGTGTTTTGTTGCCACTCCAGTAAATAAAAAGCAGGCCCTTTTATTATTTTAAGTAGCTTGTTTTTCATCTGGAGGTACGTGGAATTCAAACAGGGCAATAAACTTCAGTCTATTCTCTTTAACGGGCTCTGCCCTGTAAAAGGCAACTAGACCCACCATGCCAAGACTCATGTGATGTGAGGGTCAGGCAGGGATCACTCTTCATTAGCAGCAGTAAAAAGCCAGCCCTGCCTCTCTCTTCCAGGCAATTCCCAGCTCTGGTGCAGCCAAAAGGAGACCATTAACTGGGAAGACACAGTCCTAACCTGGGGCAACAGCTTTCTGGAAGACACGGAGGGGAAATTCCTCTCCCTGCATCCCCCAGCGCTGGTTTGCACTCACTCTCCTGATGCTTTGGTCACCCGAATGCAACCCAGCCTTCAGGAGTGGCCCTAAGGCCATGCACCAAAAATCCTGGAGTTGCTGGGACACAGACCCTCACCCCCACGTCCCCACCAGTCAGCCCTGCTAGATGTGTTGAAAGCCAACAGCAGGCCAGGAGGCATCAAGGGGGTTGTTAATGGCTCGGCTGCCACTGCTCGATTTGCTGAGGCTTGCTTGTTTTTTTAGGCAAGCGTTAGAGAAACTGTGGGCCAGATCCAGCTTGCTCTGTGAGGGGTGAGACGCTTTTTGCAGACATCAGTGAGAGAAGAAGCCGTCCCACTCAGAAACCACTGTGTGTGCGAGTGGCACAGCAGGGTTTTATAGACTCAGCTGCAGGAACACAGACTTTAGCCTGTCCCGTCTCCTTCCTTGCATGATTTATTTTCCACGAAGCTTTGAACCAAAAAGTCTGCTGCGATTTCAAGAGGATAATTCATAAAAATAATTTAAAGCCAGAGGAGGGCCCTGTTAATTTGGGGTGTGCCTATTTATAGTTTGGTATCAACAATTATAAACCCTGGGGATGATTGCAGAATACAGCATGATGTTTGCAAGCGGGTATTGGAAGCGACATCCCTCTGCCTCAGCGCTGCCACTGGTCCTGGGAAGGAAGGTCCCCTGGGAATTGGTGCGGGATGGGAGCTCCAGCTCTCAGCTCCAAATTGCAGCATGTCCATGCTGATGAAGCCACAGCTTTCAGCAGAAAACACAAAGATGACAACCTCCTTCCCTCTAACCCTCCGATGTGATCGGCTCTCTCTGTGTTTCCCTGTCCTCATCCCATTGCTTTTACTTCTTGGATCACGTATTAACACTGCTGTAAAGCCAGGTTACTGCTTTAGCTTGTTGTAATTAACCAGCATGACTTTTTAATCTGTTAATTTATAATTGAAAACTAATAATAGCATACACTGGGCTTTGTCTGGTATTTTGGATCAAGCCTTTTAGCTAGAAGAGGGATAAGACAGTAAAATAGGATCACCTCCTAATCCCATGCAGTTTGCTGCCATCCCAGGCTCCCCTGAGGATCTCAGCAGTGCTGTGGATGCCATGTGAAAAGTTACCCTTAAATTGCAGGATTGATCCCTCCAAAATCTCTAGCAGTCACAACGGTGAAGGGCAGCTTGGTCCACCAGGCAAGGCCCGGGTTTAGGACCCTTAATTAGAAAAAGGCTATTTACTCAGCCCCAAGTAGTTTAACAAACTGTTTCTTCATCTAGCTTCCTAATATCAGAGGACAATTATATATTGGCTGAGAGGGGAAAGAGAGCTACTCAGTGTGGGGAGGAGGGTGCTGGAAAAGCTCCAGGATAAAGAAAAACCACATCAAGGCTTTCTGCCTTCCCCATCCTGAATTACAGCACCCCGAGAGGAATACGCCAGGGGTTGGGTAAGAGCAATGCAGGAGGCTGCCTCGTGTTGGAATATTTTTCTTTGCCTTGGGTGAGTAAATAATAATCTGTTTTGGAAAATGTATTTTGAGACACTGTCTCGCACAAAGGCTGCGGAAGGAAAGCCAAGCGCCTTTGCTGAGATGGACACACGGACACAGTCATTGAATTTATCTTCAAGGAGGTCTGAGGTTGGGGGAGCTGCTGGAGATGGATAGCCAGGGGCACCTCCGAGGGAGCCAGTGACCCCACAGTTCTGCTCATAGCCCCCAGGATCCTGCGGGGGATCCTTTGTCTGATGGGATTGGGGACAGGCAGAGATTTGCATGAGCATTTTCAGTCCGCAGAGCAACTCTCAGGTGGGGATATCGCTCACCTTGATCTCCATCCACTGACATTGCCATGTCCTTTGCACTTGCAGAGGCAAACCTGTGGCTGATGAAGAGCCATGACTGCACCCACTAGAAGAGATGGTGGCAGTGCTAAAAGAGAGGTCCCATGTGGGCCCACTTGCAGGGGGGCAACCCTGAGTGAGGAGGAGATGATAGAGTGAATTTAAGTGTAAAGGTTAGTGAGACCAGCAAATGGAAAGAGGTACGACCTGAAACTGCATCGAAGACGAGTGCAGTTGCCAACATTCAGTAGAAATTGTGGTCAGGAAAATGAAATTATGTAGGAAATGGAAGGAGGCAGGGTAGGATTGCACTATTGATTTTAGACATCTCAAAGCAGATGCCTAAGTTGGAGGCAGACCCTCTCGGGTCCCTCCATGTCCAGGCAAAAGCTCAAGTGGTCCCCCGATCACCCCGCAATTCTCCTGCTGCACTTTGGGTGGGAGGAAAAGCTCCCTGGGGGTTCCTTGGCTACAGGTAGAGTCTGATGAAGCACCTGATACGGGTGTTGCACTTCTCCTTCCCTCCCAGTGCAAAGCCTCATCCAACAAGGCAGTTTTGCAGCCACAGTCCAGCTGACGTTTGAATGTGGATAAGCTGAGAGCACACCACAGTCTGGGCATGTGTCTAGGGGCTCCTTGGACTTCAAAGGACAGGAGACACAGACCACCCTCCTTCCAGCAAAGCAAGCTCTCCAAACAGCTGTAGAGAGGAGAGAGGCCAAATCGGAAACCCTGCCAGCCCTCGACAATATGTGATCTATGTGCAGTTTAATGTTTGATGGCTGATGTCAAAGAGAATTCAACTAAAGGCAGGAAGAGAAACACAAGGAAAACAAGGGTAACTGTGCAGGGAGCCAGCTTTATGACTAATGCTACCTTCTGAGTAATGCTTAAACTGAAACACAAATAACAATAAATCCAGTTCCACTCCATCCGGAGGACAGAGCAGAACCCACTTTGCTTGGCCAAAACAGGCCTCAGTGTTTAACCACAAGAAAATCCTCCTGAAGTTTTATTACTTACTGTAAGGACTGTAAAAGCCCCTCAGTTAGGAAACACAGCTTCTAGTGGATTTACAGCATGAGTGCTTGGACGGACTGCTTCCCCTTCAGTTGCATTGCAGGAGGCGGGACAAGATGAGGTGCTGGTTAGTAACTGGGGGATGTGTTTCCATCTAAGCCCGTGCTCACTGGCCTTGCCTGAATCTCTCTGGAGGAGTGGCAAAACTGGGACCCCCAGTTCTTGTGTCATTTTAAGCTCCCAAACCAGGGGCCAAACAGCAGTTCATCCAGGTCACATTGCTTTGCTGCTGGACCCAGGTCTGGATGGGGATGCTTTTCTCCCACATTTTAAACTGCTCCTTGGTGAAGCCCAGACCTCCTTGGGCATTTGGCTCTGAGATGGGCACATCCTTCTCTCATCAAAAAGTTGTGAGACCTGCTGCAAAAAAAGTACTCAGTGCATTTAGCTGATGAGCATTACATCTTCTACATTGGGTTTATTGACACCTTTGGGATGTTTGTGGGTTTTTCTTTAATCACAGATTTCTTTGTCTGTTCAAAAAAGGATGATTTTTTTTTTTTTTTTTTTGCCAAAGAATGACACCTCTGATGGCTCAGCGTAGATGGATAGTCCTTCATGGTGGAACAGTGTGGTCAGCTGAAGGCACTGTGGTGGAGTGTGGAGACGGTGGAGTGTCCTGGGGGATGGGATTTGGCTGGAGAATGGAGAGGAAGGTCCAGAAAGATGCACGAGACACTGCAGAGCATTTCTGGAATTGGAAAAAAAAAAAAAA
>VXAK01020216.1:58438-83118 GCA_013399435.1 Arenaria interpres | reverse complement strand
AAAAAAAAGAAGAAAAAAGGAAGACAAAACCCCTATTGGTTTTCAGCCCAGAATTCTCAGAATTTTGATTTTCTATGAGAAAAATGTGAAGTTTGTCCAGATCCTCTCCCAGGGGATGGGAGTTGTATTTTTTTCTCCCTGGCTCTACTATCTGTCCATTTGTAATCTCTCAGCACTCTGTGCTGGGGTAGATCATGGGGCTCCCAGCCTTCCCAGGTGCAGGGAACACCAGAACAGATCAACCCAGCAATTCCTGAGACACTGGAATCAGGAACAAAATGCCTGAAATGCTGTGTCTTCTGATTCTTGGAAACTGGAAGCCTGGTTTGTGAGGCAGTATCCAAAATGGGTGATTAGTGGAGCTGCTGAGGAGAGGCCAGCTTTCTCTCCTCTCCCCTCCTCTGGGAGGTATAAATCCAAACGCCGTCCATAAGAAATTCAAAATAATCTTTCTGCTTCACGTACGTAGCCAGAGAACCACATCCAGTGGTCACCGCCCTTAAAGGGAGATGATGCTCAGCAGGAGACAGTCCAGAAGAGATCAGTGAACGTGATCATAGGTCTTGAAAACATGACCTGTGGGGAAAGGCTGCGAGAACTGGGCTTGTTTAGTCTAGAAATGATGGAGGGGAGACATGATAACAACCCTCAGCTATGCAAGAAGTTGATGCAGAGTTGTCCATGTTGCTGGGTACCAGAGTGTCCTGGTTTGAGGGGTAATTTAGGGCAATGTAGGAATAACACCCTGATGGGAGAGTAGGAGAGTCCTAGGCTTGGTAGTGATTTGGGGTCTTACTCGTGTTTAGGGGGCCGGCCAGGCTTGTGCTTGCCATGGACATGGGGTTGCATGATCTGGTAGAAGATGGCAGGTGCCACCTTCTGGGGTCTCTCAGTTTCAGCCCATGGCTCCTCTACAGAAAGGTTGGTAGGTGAACTCCGCTGGGATGCCCACGAACACCAGTTCATCGACAGATCCCTGATCACCTCCTATGAACAGATTTATAGGGACTGAGAGGAGGAGCAGGGACCAGGCAGCTGCTGAGCCTCAGCCCCACCACATGTCCCGATGAGGGGAAGGCAGCAGGAGCTGCAGAGGAAGAGCATGTCACCACACACGTCCCCACAGGCACGGCTGAAAACATGCTGGCTGCCCATGCAGACTGCAACGCAATGTAGAATACCAGAATAGAACAGAATATCAAGAAAAGACCTTCAAAATTTCTGGAGAGGGGAGAGGCTGGCATTTCTAATTCCTGCCTCGTCTCTCTCGGTCCCAGCCATGGCAGGGCATCTCTGGGGGTGGACACTTGCTCCCAGCCCTCACCAGGAGAAAGCACCGGTGTCTGGATCCAGCACAGAGAACCCGTGTTCAGAGGGCTGGGGAGAGAGTGCGGTTTTGACGCAGAGGCCAAGTACTTTGGAAGCCAGTACTTAAACTGGGTGGTCCTTAAAAAAAAAAATAAATAAATGAGGGAGAGTGAGAGATAACACATCCAGTTGGAGCACACGCTATGGTTATACAACTGCAGTTTTTATCGCTCGCCAGGGACACTGGGAGACCTGCCCAAGGGTTATGCTGCTTGTCACGGCCACCCATGGATCTGTGGCTCTGGGCGACACAGTGCCTGGGGTCACCAGCAGCTTTGTGGCATCTCAATTTAAGAGCTGTGATCGCGACTGGATGAGAGGAACCTTGCTGTGAGAGCTGCGTTCAGCGAGCCCGGCTGCAGCTGAGTCCTGGGGATTGCTCCTACCCTGAGCTTTTGTTCTCGAACCCGTGGCTCGAAGCAGCAAGTTTGAGTGCATTTCTTTCAGATCTGCGTCAGTGCTTTTCCCAACAGCTTGGCAAGCAGCATAAACATCCATCTGCAGTTGTCACTGGTAGCAGCGCACATCATCTGGAGCGAAACTGGCTGCTCTCAGACACCCAATCACACAAGGAGCAAACAGTTGCTTTATTTCTGAGTGGGGCTACACAAACCATTAGGCACCTCGTTAATCTTGTATTTAATTCTCTGCATGAGGCTCGCTGGAAGAAGGAATAAATTCTACATTTTAATTATTGGGGAAATAACTAGGGTAGCCTTCCTAACTCCTTTTCCTCCCTTGCTGTTGCACTATAAAACATGAAAGACGACAACAACCCGTTGTTGTCCCCACTGTCCCTCGATGTTTCCCCCCACCTCTGAGCACTGCACAGCCCATGGGTGGTGGGGAACAAAGACAGACACTGGCTCCACCGAGTCCTGAAACTTCTGCATCAACAGAGAGACCCAGGCAAAGTGCCTGGACGTGAGCTCTGATGTCTTCTCATCACCACCAGGCACTCCTGGGGTTGTAAATGCCCCCGCATCCCAGATCTCCCCTGTCTCCCTGCATGGGACATTGGGAATGGGTTCGAGGAGCTTAGACTGGAGCAAATCGCTGACAGATGTCTTCAGGCTGTCACAGCTCCGAGCTCTGGAAAGGGCACTGGCAGGGCATGAACAAAGATCACATCTTTGGCTTTCCTGGGCTCTGACCCAGCTTTTCTCCCTTCCTAGACCTGCAGGCAAGTTGGAAGTCTGCTCCAGATAAGAGTCCAACTGCCCCAACACAGTTGTGGCACTTGCCATGTTCTGCCTAGCCTCCCTGGCCCCGGGCAGGGTTGAAAGCACCCCAGACCTGCTGGACAACACCAGTGCAGCACCCGGGGTCCACCTGGGCTATGCTCACATCCCAGCTCCATCAGCAGGGAGTTTTCCCTTCGAGGTCTTTCTTTCGCTTCCTCTCCTTGTCTCCTTTGCTGCTCTGGTTTAATAACTGGTTTTTAACTGGCAAAAATAAAACGCAGCCACCTGCTAATGTGGAGCTGAGCTCGGCACAGCCTGTCCTGCCTGGAGAAGGAGAAGAGCCTGCAGACCCCACGCCGTGACCATGCCTCTTCCCACAGTCGACGGCCGCAGCTGCCCGTCACAGGATGGCTGTACCACGGCGGGGGATGCTGACACAGGCTGCCAAACCGTGCTTCATGGGGCTAATTAGATCAATACAGCCGTGGCTGCTGGCGCTCACAAGCTCGCAGCAGTTGTTTCTTCTGCACAAACACAGCATCAGCTTTGGAAGTCAAGATGCACGACCCAGCAGACACAGAGGAGCCCCATTCTCCAGTACTAAGCCGCTTCTTTGATCAGGGACTATTCATTAGCGTAGAACTGCATCCCCCGTGTCCCCCCAGCAAAGAGCTCAGCTCTGGGAGCTCTCATGCCCCAGAGCCGGATCAGGCAATGAGTCCCCCGAGGAAGTTTTTGTTAATTATCCTCAGTCTGCCTCCAGAAGAGACATCTTGAGGGAACACCAACCCCAAGCTTTCTGCTGCCGATCAGGACCATGGGGGCACACAGAAATATTTTAAAGTGGCTTTGTGGTGGTTTGGCTGGCAACAAGGACCTGGATGGCTGGGTGCTCAGTACTTCCACATGAGCCCAGCTCTGCTGATGAATATGAACTTGTGCTGATTTCTACCAGTGGCCGATGTGAGGTTTAGTCTTTACTTTGTCATTTCCTCGACACCTTTTCTTTCTTCCTTTTGCTTCTGCTTTTCAGAGGCTGCTAATAGACGTGGAGGTCTGCAATGGGCAAGAATGGAATCAGTTCATCTGAAAGATGAAGAACTGCTCCCCACCATCTCTGGCTCAGAGGCTGCCAGAAGCAACCTGAAGAAGTTTAGTTTGGATTTAAAGGTAAAACATTACTAACTTAACCCTCGGTGATTATTACCTACATCTGCTACGATGCCTCCCCTCTTCACACTCTCATCCACAAGTGAAAGAGAGAAGCCTTGGGCAGTCTTGGCCTGGGAAGGACACGGCAGAGAAGGGAGGATGGTGGCTGCTCGTGACCAGGAGCCATGGTGTAAATCATTCACCCCCCTTTTCTCAAGAGATAAGACAAGCTGCCTGATCAGTTCCCCTGCTGCCAAAAGTCAGACGTCTTACAGCCCCAATTCACCTGCATCTACCCCAGTGACAGCATCAGCTTGAGTCTCTCTCCTCCACCTCCCTGGACCTCTCAGGACCTTCATTATTGTAAGGCTCTGCTCAGCTTACCTGTGGATGCAAAAGGGAAAGGGACCAATCTGCTGTGCTACCCCTTCCCTCGGAGCAGATTTATATTCTGAGGAAGATGACCCTGCTAAATACAACCTGCTAGACTCAAAATAGAGATAGCTGGGTGAAGGATTAGCCCTCATAACACTGAAGACCTGCCTGGGAGACTGAGTAGTCTGACATGTGAATATAACAAAAATCACATTTCTGGGCATGCCTTGGTTCCCTGCCTTTCTGCAGGGTGTTTACAGGTGCAAGGATGGGTTAAAATTATCTTTGGGCAGAGCGCTTGAGGGATGCGTGCAGCATCTCACCTGCTGTGGAGCAGGATGGGACCTGCCGAGATGGAGACACAGAATTAACGCCTCCCCAAGAGCCTCCTCCACAGCCACAGGAACAGGCTGCTGGAAAGAGGAACCGATATGGCAGCTGAGATGCAAAAAGCAAAGGGAAAAAAAGGCAGCCTGTTCCTCCTCCTGCCACTGCAGGACTTGGAGAGCATGGCCTGAGCTCTCTATGCCCAGGGCAGCTGCCATCTGTCCTCCCACTACAGTCCTGGTCTGGCTTAAGAGGTCCCACCTGGTTCATTTACTGCCAAACTCCCCTTCCTCTCCCTGCTTCTAGACAGCTGAGGTCTCCCCAGCAGTCCTGGGTCAAGAAGATTCCCCCAACCAACCTTTCCCTGTGGGAAAATCCTCCCCTATCTTATAACACCCAGAGCTCAATTTCATAGGATCACAGAATGGTTTGGATTGAAAGGGACCTTAAAGACCATCCAGTGCCACCCCCTGCCCTGGGCAGGGACACCTCCCACCACACCAGGTTGCTCCAAGCCCCCTCCAACTTGGCCTTGAACCCCTCCAGGGATGGGGCAGCCACAGCTTCTCTGGGCAACCTGGGCCAGGCTCTCACCACTCTCAAACTGAAAAATTTCTTCCTGAAATTGCAAAGATTTCCATTTAATGGGAAACCTCTAAAAAGCTGCATGTTTCCTAATGCAACCTCTTTTTCCATTCTGCTGTTTGTCGTCCGTGTGTGTGTGTGCAGTGATCTGTTGGTCTTTAAATATGATTTATGGGAATCTGAAGCAGAGGAATCTCCCAGCAGCTGTGCCTGATAAAGGGGAGCCTCTCACCAAGCAGCAGCCAATGCCGCCTGCTGCCCCCAGCTCCTCTGAGATGAAAGGAGAAAACACTTGCCTTGAATTCAGAGAGCACCCAAAAGTGCTGGCATCTCCCAGGAAGGAGAATTTACTACCAGTGAACAGCAAGGCTGTGTTTTTTTCACCTTTCTCTTGCCATGTGGCTCTCAGGCACACACGGTGCTTTCCGAGCCAGCATTATCTGTGTGGAGATTACTCCTCAAATGTGAACAGGAGCATGACCAAGGCATAGCAGTGAAATCACTGGAGTTTATTTCCCCTTCTGCAGCACATGGGAGATGCGCAAGCCAGAGGTGTAACAGAAGGCATATGTTTTGGCATGCAAAGGGAAAACGTTTCTTCTTTTTTTTTTTTCCAGGGATTTTTTTATTTCTCTGGATCTGCTACATTAATTACGAGGCTATATAGCAAGTCTCCACAATTGCAAGTCTCAGGAGAGAAGGGGAAGGTTCATTGGTTCTCACACACATCTAGAAATGGGGAGGTTGGAGTTTTCCTTCTCTGTGTGTCCAGAGACACCTCATTTCTGAGCACCACTGGGTTTTCTGGCCGTGCTGGGGATTGTGCCATTGCCTCGTCTCCTCACCTCTAGGAAGCAGGTGATTATGTGATAATCTCAAGCTCCATTGAAAAGCCAATTATTTGTTTTGGAGAAAATGTGGAAAACTTGAGCCTCACAGCCTCAAAACCCAATGGGCAAACAAAAGGAGAAAATAAAGCAGATGGTTGTTTTTGCCATATTTTCTTGCATAATCACTGTTTTCTCCCAGATTGTGCTTCCAAAACTTGGTTGCCGCCGTTGTACATGTCGCTTCGAAACTTCCTGATGATCTGAGACTCGGCGGTGGCTGGCAGCGTGCTCGCACGGGAGAGCCAGACTCTGAGCAAATACTGTCACTTCATTAGCTATTTTTAACAGTAACAAAGTTCTTGACTTTTAAGTTGATCCTACTATATTTAAGTAGGAGGGGGGGTGCCTTACTCATTACTTCTGAATTTTTGGCATTAAAAATTGAATTTTCACTTCTTTCTGCCTCAAAAAGGCAAGAGGAGGATAATTTTCATAACTTATGTCCTGGTGTGAATTTACTGCAGGGTTAAATACTTTGTAGAGGGCTTTAAGAAAGTCAGCAGGAGAGCCAAGCATTGTATTTCATGAGGGTGTTATGTGCTATGATGAAAAGGAGGAGACGATGCCTGGCTGGTGACTGCCAACCACGCTGTGAACACTGTCAGAGCCTGGCGCTGCTGTCTCACAGCCATGCAGCAACATTTCAGGCAAATTCCATGCAAAACCCATGCAGAAATCCTGCCATGGGGCACAGCCCACGCAGCCCTCCCCATCTGGATGCAGAAGACGCAGCCCCTTTCCAAACCAGGTCGTTCTTTATCCTAAAAGATGCCTGCATCAGTTGAGTTGCTCCCAGTCCCCTCCTGGGGAAAGCAAACCCAGCAGGAGTGGAAAACCTGAGATTGAATCTTTTCTCTGTCTGGCTTGAAGCGTGGATTGTTTTTATCTCTTTCTATAAGCAGAAGGCAGCCAGGTTTGTTGTCATCCTTGATCGTCACCTTAAAGCCACCCCTCTCCTGTAGACAAGCTCCACAGCCAGTCTCTGTGCTGGGGGGTTGTGTAACACAGGTGAAAACCCTGTCTCAATTTATATTTAATCATTTATACAACAAGGAAGTAAAAACCAAGGAGCCTGTCCCTCTCTTTGGTAATTCCTTCCAGCTGTGCATCAGATGAGGATCTGGGCAACCAGCTCGCAGGCGTGAATTGTGGGGCTGGAGGTGGCAGTGGGTGTCTGTGTGACACTGTGGGTCTCTGCAACAGCAATCATGGGTCATCTGTAATTTGGTCCCAGCAGGTCAAGCTGGATCCATCAATGTCAGGGCTCTGCTCCCAGCCTTGTGCTCTGTGCTGGCCCCAGCAGCAGTCTGTAGCCAGGACTGGCTGTGCACAAGGAGGGGAGAAGCACAGGACATGGATGCTCTGATGCTGTGGCTTTGTGGGGTGATGGCAGCACCGTCACTGCATGAGTCGGAGATAGGAAAAGCTGGGTTTGTAGGGATGGGTTGGGTGTCTGTCCTGGTGTGAGTGACCTGAGCATGACCTAAGTGGTATGGAATAAGGGATGGAATGTCCTGGTTTGAGGTAAAACAGAAGCTCTCTTTTTTTTTTTTTCAGTAATTTTACTTTTCAGTTAAGTCTGCTCTAACTGCGCTCTTGGAATTTAACGGCGCATTCTTCAGACAGTGTCTGCTTCCAGAGTGCTGACCCCTGATATCTATAGTGGATACCAAGGAATGGTGTGCAGAGAGGCTCCTGCTTAAACTTATTGCTATGACAACCAAGGTCAGCAGACTTTGTTATTTGCCCTGTTGGAGAGTTGGCAGCAGTAAAGCGTAGAGGTGTCGCAGCAGTGGTAAGGAGCAGACAGGACAGGGAACCCAAAACTGAAGAACAGGGGTATTCCATCCCATCTACCTCACACTCAGTATAAAAGCTGAGGCACCAAAGGGGTCAGCCTCTTTCTTCAATGGCTGACGGCTGAGGAGGATTCTGCCTTTGATCCTGATTCGAGGGTTCCTGAATCCAGATTTGGAATTCAGTTCCCACCCATTGCTGAGTCCAGTCTGGGACTTTCCCAGTGCCTGCTGGTCATCATCATCCTGGGACCCTGATACGGTTTTGTATATATTGTATATATTTCATTATTTTCTTTTTGATATTATTATATTTTCTTTTTATTAAAAATATTTCATTAAAGAAGTTTTAGTTTTCTTTTCAAACCAGAAGTCTCTCACTTATTTTCTCTCCCTTCTCTTCTGGGAAGGGTGANCCCACCCATTGCTGAGTCCAGTCTGGGACTTTCCCAGTGCCTGCTGGTCATCATCATCCTGGGACCCTGATACGGTTTTGTATATATTGTATATATTTCATTATTTTCTTTTTGATATTATTATATTTTCTTTTTATTAAAAATATTTCATTAAAGAAGTTTTAGTTTTCTTTTCAAACCAGAAGTCTCTCACTTATTTTCTCTCCCTTCTCTTCTGGGAAGGGTGAGAGAGAGGTAAGGAGAGCATCTGTCATTCATTTAGGGGCCAGCCCAGCCCAAACCATGACAGTGTCTCTTGCTGCCATTCCCTTCTTGAGAGTGTTCACAAGGACCTCTTCCTTCCTCTATTGATTTGATTTCTTAAAATGTTTTTAGGAGTTTAAAACCCTTTGCCTTTACTGCCTAGACTGGTCCCTGGGATCCCACACTACACAGGGACTAGCAGAAAGCAGATGGCCAGAGAGCAAGAGCCTCTTGTCCTTAGGCTAAAAAGGGGCTATTATTATCCTTGCTAAAACAGAGAGGAGGCAGGACCCTGGGGGAAGAAGCAGCCTTTTACAGAGCAGGCCTGAAGTCCCTCTTGCTGACTGGCATCAGCAAATATCCCAGGTAACGGTGACACCAGAGCAGACCGTTCCTGCTGTTCTGCATCTCTGCTTCCCCCCAGCTCCATCCTTGTGAGCACCACTGGCTCCTGCGTCTGCCCAGCCTGCAGAGTGGAGGCAGGGGTTTAATTTGGGCTGGGGTGTCAATCCAGAGCCATCCCATAAGGATGCTGAACTGCAGGTCCTCAGCCTCCCCCTGACAGCTGATGTCCCCCTGGGCTTCAGGAGATTTCTCTCCCCTCACAGACGAGTATACTGGGCTTTCCACAGCTTGTTATTCACTCACTGAACAAGAAAAATTAATGAATGTACACATGGAGGTCAGAAATTATTATTTGACTGTGCTGGAGGGGACTCAGAGGGGTGTTACCCCAAGGTCAACCCTTGCAGGTATTTGCAAACAGGAATGCGATGAGCTTCACTATAGCAATTTGGTGGCTCCAAGGAAGCGCATGTCTCCAAACCCAACCAGGCATTTCAGCATCAGCTTTACCTCCCCTGTCCAATTTCCTGGGCTCTGAGATGAAGGCAGGCCGTTCATGGCCCAAGTCTTCATGTGTTGGCCAGGATGGTAGCCCTCCTTGGGCATCTGTAGGCAAATGGATCCAGGCATCTCCAAATCCAGATGTTGATTTTAAGATATGCTTTTTAAAACTTCCTTCTTCCCCTTCATTTATCCAATGCTTTTTGTCATCTTCTTCAGAAGATGAAAAAAAAAGGCTCATTTTTATGTAATTCAATTTTGATGGAAAAAGATTATTTTCTTAAGCACTTCAGGGGCCATTTAGCTTCTCAGTTGCCAAGACTGCCATATAAATTTGCCAATGACATGATGTTATTATCTCACACCTGCTAAGAAAGTGGCACAAAATAAGAAAAACACCTTCATAAGAAATTCCCAAATTGTTTGTCTTCTGGTAATGGATTAAATACAGATGTAGATTTTGGATCCAAAGAAAGCAAAGGGAGCGGAGAAGCAGCCGTACCTGCTTTTTTACTCTTCTTTTTGCTCGTATGTGCTCATAAAAGGGTTTAGAGAAGCAGGTGCCATCCTGACACACAGCAAAATATTCACTTTTTGATGGGATGCTTCTCACCTGCCTTAATCTCTCTACCCATGAAGCAAGTGCAGAGCGCTGCCCAGAGCTAGAGGGACCACAGCCAGGACATTACGCCTGTTCTTTAACTGAAACAAAAATATCATTTTTAAACTGTCCAATGTTACCTTCTTTTTCTTCACCAAAGGATACAAGGGAGAGAAAAGGTCCTGGAGGATGCATATAATTGTAACTCTTACAATTTAAAAAAAAAAAAAACACAAAAAATGTTAGTAAAAAGAAAACCCTACCAAACTGGAAGTAATCAGCAATTATCCCGTTGATGTCTTAATTTTTTGTTTTTGGTGGCGAAGAAGTTCCTTTGTCTCCATGGTTAGGGTTAAACTAATTGTGCCTTTGGCTTTTCAGGACAAAAAAAAGATAAATGCAAGAGGAAGGTGGCAGGAAATGACTAGTTCCTCGGAACAGCCCTGAAAGGGTGTAACTCTGCTTAACTCTATTGGATTCCATGTGCTGCACCAATTAGTGCTGGCTGAGAATCCGGCCCAGAGTTTATATGCTTTCTGATTTTTACTTTAATTGCTGTTTCTGGATGTAATTGTGCAAAGAGGCCTATTAATATTATCCAGTAAAAAGGAGTGATTCATTAGCCCCATCTATAGCATCATTGCCTATTAAGGCTGTCTGAAACTCGCCTTCTAAGACTCTGCTTGGAGTTATAATTTTAATTTAAATCATTTGTGCTGAAATCTTCTATAATGGAGCATCCACCTCAGGCTGATTTTCTTTCTAAGGGGCAAGGGAGGGAGGGAACTTCAGCCAAAACAATTCAGCAATTTCTAAGAACAAAGTCAGAGGAAAAAACATATTGTTTTCCCAGGCTTGCTAATTTTGGCCAACTTTTGTTTGAAAAGTTGTGACCCCCCCCCATGCTTCTCAACAGGAGCCTGAGGGGTGATTTCTGAGTCAAGTCTATGTCATTTGTTACCACCTAGAAAATCCAGGTTGTAATTATATGGAAAAAAACGTGCTGCGAGGGCTGGGTCCAGCAAAGCAGCTTATCATAGAATCATAGAATTGTTCGGGTTGAAAGGGACCTTAAAGATCATCATGTTCCAACCCCTCTGTCATGGGCACGGACATCTTCCGCTAGACCAGCTTGGAGCATTTTCGTTTAATCAACTGAATTGCTTGCATGCTGTTGGCAGAGGAGACCTTCTCTCTATGCTGCATGCTGGCCATGTGTCCCTGCCACCTCCCTGGGCTCCCCATGCCCCTAGCTCCCCCCCAGCCATGCTGGGCTCAGCCATGATGGGGCTGGGATTAGTCCTCCACCACATTAGTGACCTGAGCCGACCTGCTGCACAGTGGTCCATGACCAGAGCAACGTGAGGAAGGGGCACACGTGTGCTGCTTAGGTGTGGAGGGGAGACACGGGCTGCCAGCAGCCCACACTGATGTTGGATTGTGTTTAACATCAAACCTTGACTGTACTTTTTAGGGATACAGCCCCTATAGCTCCAACCGCACGGGCTACAGATGGTCCATGTATGAGCAGGACTCTCTGTTTCCATCTCTGCTCCAGTGGGACTTGCTGAAGCTGCAGCTGAAAGCAAAGCTGTGGCTTCCCTCTCCCCTCAAGGATTCACCAGTTTGAGGTCTTGCAGGTGAAAACTTGAGTCAGATCCAAGGGAGGCAAGAGGCAGGGGTAGGAGTAGGCTGGAGCATGGAAACTGGGAACAGAGATAAAGGTACAGAAAAAGCCAAAGGGATTTGAAATTGGGGTAGGAGCAGGACAGAAAACTGGTGGGGGGAGGACAGGCAACCCAGAGAGTCATGGGATGCCCAGGATCAGCTGCCCAAAGGGATGGGAAGAAACAAGGTGGTGTGCCTACCGGGAGAAGATCTGCGAGTGGGAGCCACGACACAGGGAAGGAGTGCCTGAGGAAAGCAGATGGTCTTGAAGGGTGCAAAGGGTGTCAGGGATTGTAGGGGCTGCTCCAGCACCAAAGGGAGAGGGCATGGCAGAGGTGGGACAGGGGGGCTGGAGCTTCACGGGATCGTTTAGTGAGAAACCAGTTGGGCTTCCCCAAGTGATGTTACAGGGAACCAAGCCAGGACTAGGAGAGGTCCAAGCCCTATTCCTTCTCTGTGTGAGGGCAGTGGAAGTTGTCAACATGCAGCAATTTCTCTCCTGTTAGGGCAGCACTACTTGAGCACCAAGTCGGGAGAGAGGCTGGATGCCACCCCTGTGATTGTGTATGGTATTCATCTCCATTTTCCTTTGTTTGCTATCAGCTATGGCATGTTGATAAACCACTTTGTTAGCAGTTGATGCATCTTAGGAAAAATCCTTAAAAGTAATAAAAATAACTATGGGAAAAAAATTCTTATAAAATATGAAACAATATTTGACAATTCCAAACTCAAATATTAATGTTTTCCAACAAAAAATATGCTCTAAAAGTAGTTTTCCATGAGATGTTGCGATTCATATCTTGGCATTAAAAAAAGTGTTCCAGCAACAAAGACCTCATGAGCTCTAGCCAGTATTATCCTCATATTATAAATGGGAAACCGAGGCCCAGAGATGGGGAGTTTCCCATAATCCACTAGTAAGTTAGTGATGGAGCCCAGAAATCCCTTCTCTTAACCCAGTGTCCCTGGGAAAGACTATCCAGCAGAGATGAGCACTGCCTTTAATCTTCCATCAGATGCTAAATGTCCTCTTTTGGTTTAGATCGGTACCTCCCCTAATTCATTACGTGCTCTTATTTCACTCAAGGAGATATGGGAATTCTCACTGATCTTGGAGGAAATTGCTTTTCTTTTTGTTAGGAATAATTAGGAATGCAATTTATCTTCCCTTAATTATGAGTGCAGGAGGATAAATTTGCCTTGTTAAATATTTATTGTTCAAAACCAGGTAGTAAGAAGCAAAGCCCTGGAACTGCAACCTCAGAAATATATCCCCTGGTTTCCAGTGTAACAATTTAATCTGCTATTCTGCTCCTCAGATCAGTTTTCCAATTCAATGTGCAGCACGAATTCACCAGGGATAATATAAACTTTTACTGCTACTGGCTTTGGGGCTATGAAAACTTGGAGTTTCAGTCTCTTGGCTTGGAGATCAATACTGAGACTTAAGTGGCTAACATCCCCATACAAGGCTAGAATTTATTTTCTGTGGTTGTCTATAAATCAATGACAATATAATGTCCATTCTGCTCATGCCTGCCTGTAGTTTATGGTGAGTAGCCATCCAGAATTTGACTAATATGTGAAACTATTTCTGTCCATTTGGTCCAACAGGCCAGGCAGGCATGTCAGAGAAGAGTAACTCTTCCAAGTGCTGCCTTTGTTCATAATAAATCTCCGATTAAAACCAAACAGATGTGGAGGGTGGATGTTTCACGCAGGCCTTCAGCCGCGTTCTGCATTGTTAGCCCGGGACTGAGACGGCGAACTCAGCTCCACGGAAGATTCCCAGCATTCTTGGATTGCTTCAAATCGAAGCCTACTGAGAAAACATCTTTGTACTTTCGGGCCATTTGACCCATCGGGTCATGAAAATAAACATTTAAAGGAAAGGCATCTTTCTGTTAAATTCATATTTGCAAAATCCAAGGGTCTGTGTCCTGCTCTCGCTCACAAGGTGGGAAGTGCCCATGGCATGGTCTGTGCCATGGCAGAGACAGGGACCTGGTCACAGGACCACTTGGGACTTTTTGGGCAATTCCTGCTCTNGGAAGTGCCCATGGCATGGTCTGTCCCGTGGCAGAGACACTTGGGACTTTTTGGACAATTCCTGCTCCTCAGCAAGAGGAGCTCCAGGGAAGACAGATGCCAGTGGGGTTACCCTGGAGAGGTTATTAGTAATAGGGAGAGGGAGGGAGTTGCAGAGGTAAAGCACTGACTTCTGCTGATGCAGGACCTGACCTGTACCTACCTCACAGTGATGTGACCCCACAAAACCAACTATTTCTATAGTGTTGACTTGGGATTACAGAGACAGATCTGGAGAGCAGAGTGGCTCTGCACAGCCATCCTGAGGGCATAATCCTGCCCATACAAGGGGTCTCTGCTTGTGTGGTCAAACACAAAGTGCAAAGGGACCTTTTCTGAAGATGGTTTCCAAACTCACCTTATCCACATCTCTGGTAGTGGCAGTTAATTGCCAGTAAACTTAAGTATCAGGAAATAATTCTGCACAGAGCATGGATCCAGCATTCGAAATTCATTGTTAGTGGAATCCACGGACAAACACTGCTGATCGAGAAGGGGCTGGCCAAGGTGATGACCAACATTGCTCTCTCTGGTCATACACTAAGGGTTAGGCAGCTTTCTCTCCAGATGCATAACATGGGATGATCGCATCCAAAGAGGCTCTCTCTGGACACAACACTGCACAGCTGGCTTCTGGATCTCCATCCACTGTGGTGTTCCAGGTTGGATGCTGTGCATGCTACCACCCTGGAGGTGTAAACTTCAGGGCCAGGGAGGACCATTAGCTCATCTCATCTGGCCTTAGGCAGAAAATGCAGGCTACAAAATTTCACCCAGTTACTTCTGTTTCACTAAAGCATCTCAACCAGAAAAATATCCAAACTCGACCTGGAGATTGTGAGGAACAAGGACTCAGGTGCACGTGGTCACTGGCTCCAGTGTTGTTCATCCTCGGTGGCAGAAGCAGCAGCTGTGTGCCCAAGAGACAAATGCCTGGCCCTGAGTCCACCTTCTGGCTGGGGAGGGATGAGGAGCCATTGCAGAATGGTGATTTCACTGCTGCCTCATCAGTCCCGAGGGAGTGTTATACCATGGTATGAACACACTCCACTCCGCGGCTTTCTTAAGAGCTGCTTTAACTACGGGAGCATCTGGAAGCCCCAGTAAGGGTGGGACCTTTGTCCTGATGGATCCTGTGTGCACAGAGCGAGAAACGCTCCATCCTGATGGACTTACAGACTCTATGGATGAGAGACTCAAAGGGTGGGAGGAGGAAAGACAAAACCTCTTCCCAGAGGATGAAAGGGTAGAACAGAGCACAGGCTGAGGCCATCCCATCAGCTGGAACAGGCACAGGTGTAGCTGCACATGGGTGTGAAGTTAGCAACCGGCCAGGGCATGCTCAGAAACCCATAGGAGTCACCATTTATCTGCTCTTCCCACGGACCACACGAGACAGGACAAACCATCCATTTCCCAGAGCTCGGGGCTGCTTCTCAGAGCGTCCACTCACCAGCACAGTCCAAGCCTGAGCCTGCCTTCGGTCACTGCTCTGTCGTGGCCAGCATTAAGGCACAGTGTGCCACACATTTCACACTCTGGAAAGTAGAAGTTTTCTTATTGCTTTGTTTCTTCTGGCAACGAAGGAGAACCCCTACAAACCTGAAACTCTTTTTTTCCGTAAGTGAATATGGGATGTTCTCCTGGGGTTGCCTTTACTGTTTGGCAGGTGTGATGGATAGAAAAAGGGAAAGGAAACCACTTCTCTCTTGACAGTCTTGGGTTTAGCTTTTCCAAGATTTCCTTTCCAAATCTGCTCTCTGCAAACAACACTCACATTTATTACATCAATCTCCCAACACTCCAGCAAGCTGGGATGAGACATCCCAAGCTGGGACATCATGGGCCTCTACTTCTTCAGCTATAGCAGAATTTGTGATTCGAGCAACGACCAGCATCACGTTGCTTGCGAGACGCTGGTTGTGGGCAGGACCACACGCTGCTCTCTCATCCCCACAAAGGCAGCGTGTTGTGTATTGTGGTGCAGCACAGAGCTGATGTGCCACACTTTCAGGGGTCAAGTGTGTTCTGTGCTGTCCACCCCAATGAGTTGAGTTAGAAACTGATATTTGTGCACATGAAAGCTTCCTTGCCAGCTCCCTTTACCGCTGTTGGTACAGGCTGCTGTGCAGCCTTTTGGCCATGACTGTGAGGCTGAGAATCACTTGGGAGGATGGTTGTCCTGGAATTGCTTTAACAGCCTGATTTGGGCTGCCTGGAAAAAGTGAAAGAACAAGTCTGTCTTTCTGCTCCCATTTGAGAAAAAAAAAAAAAAAGGTAAATGACCCAGTTGTGCCAGTTCCTTTGGATAGGCAGGAATTCAGCATCGCAGGGGTGAGTATTTGGAGGTGTCTTCATCAGTGTGGGCAGATCTGCAGTGTGACTGCAAAACGAACTCCAAATCCCAGATTCCTGAAGGAGCTCCAGCCTCTCAGACTTTCCATTGTCCCTCCAGCCATTGTCATAGCCCCAGTGTAGGCCACGTTTGCTTTATGACTTGGATCATCCCCACAAACCCTGCAACCTCACACAGCCTTCACCCCCAAAGATGTGGCCTTGTGTCTGTAGCATGCGTTTGGGCTCCAGGTGGACCCAGGATGTCCTGCATCCATGGCAGCACATGCCAACTGCAGCATCCCATGCTACCCACTCCCATGTCACCTCCATCATCTGGCCAACAGGGAGATCAAATGCAGAAGCAGAATTTCCTGGCCATTCTCCAGCCTCCCCAGAGAAACCAAACACATTTTTTTGACATCTGTTTGCTTGTGTGTGGAGGACAGTTTCCTCCTGCAGCCACCTGGCTTTACCAGGATGGGGAGACCCAGCAGTGCTGGTCCAAGCATCGAGGCTTCCCCAGTGCCCCATTCCCTCTGCCTGAGCTGGCAGGTATGAGCCAAGCACCTGAGTCAAAACAAAAGGGTTAAATGAAGGCATAACTGGCGCTGGGAATGTAACTGTTAGCACAGGCATTGAAAACACAGATAAAAGGGCTGGCAAGACTATATGTGCCTCTTGAAACCTGCCCGCGTGCTTTCTTATGTCTCCAAGGGCCGGTTCCTTCTCCCTGGCCGGGTGACAATTTACCTCTAGGACCTGTTTCTGGGTGAAACAGCAAGATATTATCACCCTCCTGCATTTCCCAGGTTCACACTCCGCTTCCCAGGTACTGCAGTTACAGCTGTTGTGTTTCTGCACTTCGGCTAACACTTTCTAAGGACATTTAATTTAATTTTTCAACAGTTGTTATCTCTCATCTACAAACACCTCCAGTTTGACACATTATATCCTCTGGGTGCTGCTGAGGAGCAGAGAAATCAGCATTACTAAAGTGAAAGTTCTCTGCTAGACCCACAAATAAAGCTGCATCTATAATCTTTGCCACTGTCCTGATGTGACTCGCAGATACTGAATGCTTTTGCTAACTCACAAAACTGTTCAGACCGCCAAACTCCAAGAGATATTCCTCCTTCAGATGACTGCTTCCACCTGTAGCATCTAAGTCCCCACCACCTCCAGGTCTTGCTGTTTTTCCCTGTGATGGACAGCAGTTGACCGAGGTCTTTCACATCTTGATGTGTAATTTTATCTCACGCTACTGGAATACACTCATTTGCTGAAATTTTTTAGATGAGTTTTGCTCTCATGACCTTGTCCAACATTGTTTCACCTCCCCTCCTGCTGTAGCCTTTATTATCCAGGCTGCCTTCTGTTGCACAGACCATTAATTTGCCCAAATACAATCTTCTACTGTCTTGACCCATGGAAAGGATCCTTACCAAGCACATTCAGCCTGGCTTCACTGAGCCTTCATCAGGCTTTTATTCCAGACACTTGTGCCCTTCACTCTCCAGGAATATCTTCCAGGTAGGTCTCAGTGAGCTTTATACTCCCTGTGTGTCTCCCAAGGAACGTTCTCCAAGAAACCCCTGCTCCATATCCTCCCAGCTCTCCTGCATCTGCCCATTTTCGGTACATCACACAGCAAATGCACTGGCACTAGATTTTTCTATAATAATCCAAAAAGCCAACAATTAGTTCATCAGCTCCAGTATCTTCTTTAGAGCCATTTTTTGCTCCCTGATAAGGATCTTTCTAAGGACATTCTGGCAAGGACATGGGAGGAACTGGGCTCCTCTTTCGCATTCCTTCAGGTCACTGAGACAACAGAGGCTGGAAAATGCAGGATTCTTGTGCTAAATCCTGTAGCTGAGAAACCCTGGGAGTGAGAGTCCTCTGACCTAGTTTTAAATGTCACCTTAAACTCCCCAGGTAGCCTTTAGAGCACCTCCAGATGGGAAGTCATCTGCCCTGCCTTAGAAGGCCACCGGGAGGAGATGAATTGCTCTTTAGAGGAGCTCCACTGCCTTCGGAGGAAGCCAAGGGGACTGGTTAACATTTGGTGGTCTAGTTTTTAGGCACTGAATTAGGGCAAATGGATTTCCCTGCAGATGGCATGGGATAAGGGAATCCCTGTTCTTCCTTTGAAGTTGTGAGATTATTCTGTGGTTGGGAAAGGCTGGGGTTATCTGGAGGAGCACATCCTGGAGTGCTGAGTTTGGGGTTGCCCAGTTTTGCTGATGGTCTCTTTCTCAGCAGAAAAACGAACATGGAAGGTACCCACTTCCAGCAGCTGCCTCAGGAAAAGCTGTGAGACAGGCGCTCATGCTGCTGGGTTTTGCTACCTTACATGGAACACACTGTGCAAGACAGATCCTGATGGGACCGAGGTTCACACATTTCCAAATCCGTCTAAAAAAGTTTTGATAGAAAATTCAAGTGAGATGACACTTTAACTGGAAATAACAGCAGCAGAGAAATCAACAAACTTCAGGCCTTGGAGTCTGTTCCTTCATTTTCATCAAATCCAGCATATTCGTCTCAAACCGTCTGGAGCAGACGTTCTGTGCATTTTTTTTATCCCAGAAGATACCACAAACAGTTTCTGTTTCAAATTATGAAGTAATAAAAGAAACCTCACCACACTGATGTTTGTTACTAATTATGTTACTTATGGTTTTATATCAGCAACTCCAAGCTTAAATCCACTTGCAATAATAATCAAAAAGCAATTCAGGTCAGATTTTACAACCCTTTAAACATATTATCTCTGTGCTTCCAATCAAATAATCAGTCCCATATTGTATTCCTATAAGCCATGGTCAGCATGTTCTGCAGATGTTTCTGAGCATGAGCGGGGCTGTCTTCTCTGCTAACGTATAGACTGTTCTCACCATATGAGCACTATAGTCCCATGTCCAGGGGTGTAGTTCAAGCTTGGGACGCCTGGATGGCAGCAGAAGATGGACCCAGCAGCCTATTTAGACAAGATGCATGAAGTGGTTCATTTTACAGGTGGGGGAGCTGAGGCAATGGGTGTTTTGAAGGTTAAAAGACAGTAGAGCCCGTAGGCACCTGACATGGCATTAGGAGGGGTTTACAGAGCCCAAGATCCTTCTCAATCACCAAACATGGATATGAGGAAGCAGGCTGTGATGTGTTTAAGTGAATCATTGCTCTCCCCGGTGTCTGCAAGAGCTCAGAGAGGAGAGGGCAGCTGAACCCCCCCCTCAAGAGCCCTATATCTCAGGAGAGACAAATTATTTTGAAAAACCTGTTCTTACTTACGCTCCAAAGTCTTGCTGCTTCTGTGGTTTGTGTACACAAAGGGAAACCACCAAAGCCTCGTGCTCTGGGGAAGCCTCCTGTTTCCACGTGGGTATCCCTCAAACCCCTGTGGCCCCAAGCATTCTCCTTCTCTCTCCCCACAGATGGCTGGGAAACCCTCTCACCTCCTACAGATGACACCTCTGCAGCCCTTTGCCCTGTTGCAGGACTTCTGGGCTTGCCAGAGTGGAGCTGCCTGACTTGCCAGCCACAGCTCAATAATTTCCAGTCCTCCTCAGATGATTCAGGAGTAAAGCTCCTAAATCTCCCTGCTTTTCACCAGGCCTGAGCTGTTCTGCACTCTCCATCACTTACGGCCTTGGCTTTCTCCTCCCCCAAGTGCTACCTGGGGAAAAGGGATAACTCAGGAATTTGAATGCTGAGATACTATGGAAAATAAGCACAATTCCTACAGAAATGGGGCAGGTAAGAGAAACCATTTTTCCAAATACTCTCAGATACGGATGCCTGTCTTGGAAAAACCTCTGCTAGGTCCTCATCAAGCACGGAGCAGGGCTGCAAGGAGAAGCTGTTTCATACCAGCTCAGTCTGGCTGGTGGCACCATGATCTGCACATCCTGCTCCACTACAGTTCCCGACTGAGGGCAGGACCATGTCTGCTTTTCACTTAAGCTGCTTTCAAAGCAAAAAACCTAACTGGAAAAAGCCCCAGTCCCTCCCCAGAGTCCCAGCGGTGTGAGTACAGCTCCTTGTCTCTGTGCCTGAGCTCACCCTGACGTGGCTGAAGCAGGGACAGTTTGACACTGCCAGAGGGAACGTGTCCACCACGTCCCAGCCCCAGCTCAATGTGCTGCCACACACCTCAGAGACACGCTTTTCCCCATGTACCCATTTGTGGGGTGCACTCATCTACCCCATTCCTGTGGTCAGGTTCTTTGAAAATTCATCTCTGAAACTCACTTATAGCTTTTCTTCTTCAAATGTTGATGTTAAATGCATCTAAGCACATCACAGGTGGTGTGTTAGGGAAAAACTGGCTCCAGTTAAGAGGAAAATAAGTGGGAACTTTCACACTCTGGACAACCACAGAGGCAAAGGTTTGTGCAGATGGATTTAGGGTTGAGGGCTTGGTTTTGCCTTTGAAGAGCCTGTCAGGGAGTGCAGAAACCCCTGTGTTGTCCCTGGTGTTTGTGGCAGGTCACAGAAGGCAGGTCGAGAGGGTTTGTGGCAGGTCGAAGGGTTTGGGTCTGCAGGAAACACAGCCAAATCCTCCTGCTGGGGTTTACCAGCAGAGCTAAACGAGGATGAGGAAAGGACTGGGCAAAATGCATTAGAAACGGGCCTTGCTGTCACGCCACACTGGGAAGTTTTAACAATATGAACTTCCCTGGTGCACCCAGAGAAAACAACCTACAAATGCTGCCAAGACTTGTGCTGTGAAAGAGGTGGCCAGGTTTCACGCCTCGGTCGTCCCTCCTTGGATGGCCCCAGTCACTCCACAAACCCCACAGCAGCTCCCTGGGGGATTTTTCAAGGCACTTTTTGGGACAGGAAGAGTCTTCCTGGAACTACTCCAGTCCTTGTGACTGTGGGGAAAAATGAGGCAATGCAGACAGGCACTGGAGGAGCAAATATCCGTCTGCAAGGGAAATCCCTCCCAGCCCCAGGAGACCCCCTGCTCTAAGCCCAGGGACACAAGAGGCATCTGAAGGTGGGTATAACATGGGGGTAAGTGCAAAGGGAAAGATCTCGAGGTTTCTTCGTCCAGATTTACCTCCTATGTTGATGGTAGCCCTCAGCACCACAAGGAGACACTAACTCTCCCTTCATTTAGCCTGGAAGAGGCCCTTCTGCCACTAGTTTAGCACTGAAACCAGGCTGGGATCTGCTGCCATGACCTGTGCAAGGACGGTTGGTCCTGCCTGCTGGGATGAGCTGCTCCAGCAGAGGAGAGAGGTGAAGCATCACTGCCCTCTATCTCCACTCCGCACCCTGGCGCGGGAAGGGGAAGGGGCTGAGATGCCCACGTGTTTGCTATTCAGCAGCAAGAGCATTTCCAAGGATGGGTCTGCAAAGCCCAGGGAAGCAGAGCTGCCAACAGCATCGTCAGAAGTGTGTTCAGCATTCAACCATCCCTGGCAGCCAAGTCTCGCTGGCTGGGTCGGGTGGGTTCCTTGGCTTTCCTTCTTAGTGTTGGTGGTTTTAAGAAGTTGAGCAGCTCTGCAGGAAGCTGATGTGCTGCTGGCTCCCAGCCTTCATCTGGGGGGTTTGGAAACGCTGGGGATGGGCCCCTCAGGACAGATAATGGGGAAGTTTATTTGAAAAAAAAAAAAAAAAAAGGGCTTTTCATTAAAAATATTCATTAGTACTCAGCAAGCAGGATAAAGCCTCTCTTTTCTGGAAGCCGAGAACTCAAGGTTTTTATTTGTTGAGTGAGCAGTCATTTTCTATGGAAATAGTGTTTTCAGCTGGAAAGATAAGAAGTGATTTTGGGTCAGAAAAGTGTTTAGGTGGAAAATTCCTCGCTGGCTGGAAAGGTTCCCCCAACGTCCCTGGAGGATGTGGGGAGTCGGGAAGGGAAAAGGAGCAGCAGAGATTTTAACCCAGCTATAAAAGAGGCTCTCAGCACACTCATAAACTAGAACAGCTCCTCACCATTGCTCCAGGGACTTCATGGAAACCTAGATAGCTTGTGGAGTCGCAGATTGCATGTGGGTAGAGCAGTATGGGGAGAGAAATATATATATGGAGATCGACAGTACAGAGAGACGTAAAGTTTTCGGTTCATTTTTTGGCAAAATAGCTGTGTGCTTTCTTCTTTGTCCCTTCCACAGGGAGAATTTGGCCCAGAGTGACTGAAATGAGGGTGCCTGTGGCATGTGCCAGAGAAAAATCACATTTATAGGAACTCCGCACATATCCCAGGTTTGTTTCTGCCACGTGGAAGCCTTCTATTCAGGAAAGAGGGAGGTGAAGCAAGTCATTCAAATGCACAATTGAGCAACCTGGTCTAGTGGGAGGTGTTCCTTCCCATGGCAGGGGGGTTGGAACTAGGTGATCTTTAAGGTCCTTTCCAACCCAAACCATTCTGATTCTATGATTTCTCCCCACTTATCGGGCAGGAACAGTGTCTGCTGCAGAGCTCTTAGCTCTGAGCCATGGCAGGGAGGGATCATTCCCACCTACCCACTCTTTCCCACTGACCTGGGGAGAATGATACTTATATAGAAAGATTTGCCCTGCTTTTGGCCATGATGACAGAACATTTGCAAAGGTGTGGGGTGTCCCTCTGCCCCCTGACTTGCTGCACTGTGACAGCTCAGTTCAAGGCAGGGGACCAGGGACTTTATGATTTCTTACACCACAAGTGATTGGGAGAAGATTCTCCGCAGGTCTCTTGGAGGGGACCTGCAGGGTGGCGGAGAAATACCCCTTTTTCCTCCCAAAATGACCTGATTTAGATTAGATTGAAAAGTATATTGCCGGGAGAGCTGTTTTTTCCCCACGTCTGGCCAGGGAATTAAGGGGTTCAGATTGTCCCCAGCTCTGCAGCTGCCTTCCCCCAGTCAGTAGTTGCCCTACGGCAGGGCAGAAGAGTCTCTCAAGGGGCAGAAAAAGCAGGAAGAAGAGTATAACGGGGAAAAGCAACTGCTTTTCAAATAACTTGTTAAAAACAGTGGGTTCCGCATGATTTCCTCTCTGGCGATGGCGTGGTGTTGGCACGACTGCCTCTGAGGTCTGGTTGCTCACTGACAGCCCAGCTCCTGCCAGAAGAGCCAAGAATAACCCCAAATGGGAGTCATTAATAGCTTAAAAACATGCCAGTGACAAAAACCAGAGTAAACTGGAGGGAAATTAGGATGCTGTTTGTGAGGACTAATTAGGCGTTGCATGGGGCATGGCAGCCTCCCGGGGGGATATGAGGGGGACACCTGCGACACATTGTGGTAGATGTCATGGGCGGCAGGACTGAGGAGGAGGAAGGACGAGGAGGTTGTTGTTAACCCTGCGAAACAAAGCGGTTTGTGTGCTTTGGGCAGGGGACGGGGCAGGGCTTGCCCTGGCTGAGCTGCCTGCAGGCAGGGAAATGGGCAGCGAGGAAGGATCCTTCCTCACAGGCCACCTCCTTCCTCCAGCCACCTCTCCAAATGTCACTGCTTCAACGGGGACGGGTGCCCTTTGCATGGCGGCAGGAGCAAAGACATGGCTTGGACACGCTGGGCTGAGCAGAGTCTTCACAAAGGGCACTGGGAGCTTTGGATGGTCCCAAATCCCACCTGTTTCCCAAGCCATGAGCAGAGTGATGCCAGGCAGGGAGGAGAAAATCCCTCGGCTTGGTTGCAAACAACCTCCTGTCATGAGCCTCCCACCTTTTCCGAGACTCCAAAGCCTCTTCCCACCACTGAACAGCTGTGGAGATTCCAGAACCACTTTCCAAAATTGAGGAACAATGGATTCAGTTTTGCTGGTTTACAGATAAGTATTGGGTTTGTTGGTCCTGTCCTTAGATCCAGCTGTGCTACAGCTGGGACAGCCTGGGTGTCACCCTCACCAGAAAGCTGGCAAGGGAAGCATGAGAGCCTGGGAGAGATGTCTGGAGAACTTAGGAGCCATGAAGACAAGGAGTGAAAAGGGGATTTCCTTGAGCAATCCTATAGCTTGGAAGGCAGGAGGAGGCCTGGAAAGGACTCACATGGCCCTGGAAAGGACCATGGCACTGACAACACAAACATCTGTGTCTCAAGATGTTTTGTTCCAGAGGTCAAACACAGCATCACCTCCCTGTGTCCTGCCAGCTCCTGAAAATGCACCAGACCAGAATCTTGCTTGGGTCCCCCTCACTGTCTGCAGGGCCTCCCCATATCCGTATCCATCACCCCACTGGAGAGGGGGGCACAGCGATGGGCCACTCAGCCCTTGCTGATGTCCAGGTTTAAGGCTGCTGGAAGAAGGTTCCTGGGGCAGTGTGTGCTCGGTGAGCAGGCTGTTCACTTTATACTTTGTATATATCCATATGTATGTGTGTATTTATATATTTATGGCTGTGTGTTTGTACAAGTGACAGCACAGTCCCCTGTGATACAGCTCCTCCTTCCCTTCTGCCCAACAATCTTCAGCAGTGAAAAGATCTGCTCACATTTTAAAGCTCCAAGTGAAATTTGCCCACCCAGAAGACACCCCACAAGCCCAAGCATGCAGGCTGTGCAGTGCCCCAAGCTCCACCGAGTCAGGAGAACTAGTACAGCAAACATCACCCCAGGGTACAAAACCTGCCTGGTACCGGAGAGGTCCTGCCCATCTCCCTGGCCATGTCCACCACTCCCAGTGTTGTCCAAGGTCGATGGAGTCCTGCTAGGGGACAGGTTGGTCTCTCTTCAATTGCAGGCAATTTCACAGAATCACAGAATCACCATGGTTGGAAGGGACCTCTGAGATCATCGAGTCCAACCTTAAAAAAAAACAAAAAAAACCAAAAAAAAACCCAAAAAAACCCCAACAACAACAAAACA
>VXAK01020216.1:29925-58300 GCA_013399435.1 Arenaria interpres | reverse complement strand
TCAGCCTCCTCTTCTCCAAACCAAACATGCCCAGTTCCCCTTTCTAGGGACTCTGTGGCCTCAAACAGCTCCAGTGATGACTGGGAAGGTGTCGTCCTGCTCCAGGCTGTGGCTTTTGGTGGCTTTTGGTTGCTATGGGCCAAAGAGTTACTCTTCAGCACATCCCCTCCTTGCATGTCCACTACTGCTCCAGGCACACATGACCACATTGGATTTCAGTTCTTCCAGAGGAAAATCATCATCCTGCAGGAGCCTGGCTGAGGACTTGAAGCCACCAGGAGACACTCCTAGGTGGGAGCAATTTCCTTCCATCTCCTACTACTCTTTCTGCCATGTGCTGCGGTGGCGGGAAGGGGGAGTCTTTGCAGGGGCTCTGTCTGGACTGTTTCCTGTCAAGCGCTCCCCAAAGTGAGTGAAAGGATTTTAAATTAGCTGAAAGGAAAAATGGGGGGAAAAATTCATTTTAAAGGCAAAAGAAGTATCTTTGTTTTGAAATACAACAAGCACAGAGCAGCTTAGTCCGATGAAGCAGAGATAAAGGTTCATGCACATCTTTGTCCCCAGCAAGCTCCAGTCAGCCCCACTGGCCCCAGACATCCCACCTCAACCCCTGCAGCCCCACTGGTGGCTCCTGCTGTGCTAGCCTTCAGCCTCCTCCCCTTCTCTAGGGACCAGGTGACCTCTGCTTTTTAAATGGGCATAGCTCAGAGCTCAGACTGAAGAACTCAAGCAACTTCCACCATGGTTTATGTCCTTGCCTCACAGCAAGGCACACCAGGGGCATTGTCCCTTCAGCATTGCCACTGGGTGAGGTTCAGGTCCCCGGGTTTCCTCCTGGTAGAATCGCAGAGGCCTTGATTGGGAGGGATGTTGGAGATCTCAAGTCCCTCCTCCCCCTTGGAGCAGGTCTATCACCATCCTTAGAGCAGATCAACCATGGCTTTGTCTGGCCAAGCCTTGAAAACCTCCAAGAATGGTGATGCCCCCACGCATCTAGCCCAGGGCTGCAGCACCCTCCCAGTGAAGGACCTCCTGTACCTCCCAAGCCACAGCTGTGTTCACTGCTCCTTATTGTACCGTCTGCCAGTACCGAGAAGAATTTGTCTCCATCATCCACCGTTTCTGTCTGCCCTTCAAAGAGCTGTAGGCTGTTGTTAGGTCCCATCTTGGCCTCCTCTTCACTCAACTAAACAAGCTCCAGAGCCTTCCCTTAGCAGTTGGAGTGTGGAGCTGCCAAGACCTCGTCAGGCTCCCAAATGTTTGCTGTCACTCTTTCCTCGGGGGGGATGTCTGCTCTCTCCAGAGGGTCTCCATGACCTCTTCTTCCAAGGAATGTAATGCAGGCTTGCATAGATTTCGTCTGCCACCCCCTTGCCCCCGGGGAATGCAGACATTGTTCACTCCTCCAGATGTTTCTAATACAGACATTGTGTTCCCTCAATTTGCAAGCACAGATTTCTTTGGGTTTGTTTTTAACTTGTCCCAAGCGACAGCCATGCAAATGGGGTCTGGCTGACACAGCCAGCCCTGGCGTGCCAGCAGAGCATCTCCCGACTGTCCGTATGGGATGTCAGGAGATCTCCAGGCTGCTCCTTCCCCGCTCCCCAACAGGTGTCCGTAGTAAATCCCTGCTCTGTCCAGGCTGCCGGCCACCAGGCTTACACCTAATTTGTTGCTGCAATTTCAGTTCATATTCCAGTCAGTTTTCAAAGACACTTCAGTCATTTCCTTGGCTCTGCTCAACGTTCATGGCTTTGTGTCCTCTACGCTTGACATGAGCTTCAGAACAGCAGGGGCAAATTACAGACGTATCCAGTGGTGTGTGGGGAGGGATACTGGATGGTGACTAAATTATATGTTTTAGAGACCCATAAGCTGTGTTAGGACACAATATTTGCTCCACCAGCCACCTGATCTGCAGATGCAGCTTAGGCCCCTGTGGATGCAGCAGGTAGTCATGGGCTCCCCTCAGTTTCCCCAAGCAAAGCACTGTGGACGTGGTTCAGCTCTGCGTGGGCAAATGCACCCAGAGACACATCTCCAAGCAGCCAGGTCCTGGGCTGGTCCTGCAACAGCACGTCACGCTTCGGCCATGCAGAACCCATGCCCCAGGCACATCTGTCACTGCTCGCAGCACCTGTAGGGAAGGAAGGATGGGTCCGCTGTCCCCATCAGCTGGCAGCTGGTGCCAGGAATGGAACCAGGCACTACATGGAGGGAGCAGGCACATTTCCAGCTCGCCACGGCAGGCATGAGTGTCCATGGTACTAGTGACTGGGGGAAGAAATAGCTCAGGGAGAGAAATCTGGGTTTAGATCAGAGAATCCTTGCAGGGTTGACGGGGCACTTTTAGCCATTTCTCCCTATTTTCTGTCTTTTCTGCTTTTCTTCATCCCTGCATAGAGCCTGAAGCAGCTGTGGATACAGTGCCCATGGCTCTGGGGATTTAGGGAAAGATACAGAGTGTTTTAATCTCTTCCTGGCTGCTTCATTCAGGACTTTGACGCTCTCCTGTGATCCAGGAGGGGGTCCTGAAGCTGTGTGTGAGTTGTGTCACCAAAATCCTCCTTCCCTGCCTGACTCCTTACTCCTCCATGGGTCCACAGAGGAGAGAGGGGCCAGGCATGGCTGCTGGGCACAGCTCAACTGGGTCTAAAAAGGGAGTATGCAGTATAAAATGGGAAGATAAATGACAAACCAGGTTCTGTCCATCAGAGCATCATGCAGAAGGTTCTCCTGTAGACATGATCCCCAGCACCCGGCTCCCAGGGGCTAGCTCTTGCACCCTGACCTTAGTGATGCTGAGCTCCACATCCAACAGGCAAGCACTGCACGTTTTCTGACTTCTAAGGCCAACTCCCCAAACTGCTTTCTATTGCCTAAAAAACGATTGTGACATTTAGTGGAGAAAAGGCCACCAAAGCGCACATCAGGCGAGAGACCAGCAGAGCCCCATCTGCAGGGACCACCCGATGCTTTCCTGGTCTCCTGGAAGACCATCCTGAGGAGGGAGCAGAAAAACGACCAGACGAAGATGGGATATGCAGCAAGGGAATGTAATATTACTTTTTTTTCCCTGTGTCTAGACCTGTTCCAAAAATCATTTAACAAATTCATCCACCTGGCAGACAAGAACATGACTTTTATTGTCCCCCTGTAAGTGCTGTGACAGCTCTGCCTGCCTGAGGATGGGAGGGAGGCAAGTCTGAGGGGGTGAGTCACAACCATCATTTGATTAAACAGCATAAAGAGAAAAAAATGGACATACTTGCTGTTATCCATGGACACACTCTGATTTGTGGTTAAAAGCTAGTCCTCATTTTCCAGCTATATCATTTGATTTAATAAAAAAAAATTATTTCTTCCCACAAACATTGCCTCTTTCATTATGTCTTCCTCAATAAAGCACTCCTTGGTGGAGTTTAAGAATAATTATTGGCTGCTTTATTTCTTCTAACCACTGTTCAATCACAGAAGTCACACAATCGATGACAAACACATTCTTAAGTATGGAAGGAGTTTTATTTAAAGCAAAAATATGATTCACCCTCAAATTTTACATTCAAAATGCTTTAGAACATGAAAATATGTGGTGAACGAAGGAGACCTTGTAGCCACATTTCTCAGGAAGCTAAAAAAGCCATAATAGTGAAATTATTTTGATCGCAACCAGAGACAGACCTATGAGGTGCCCATAAGAAAGCCTGGCAGGGTCAGCTGCACCCCAGCTTTCACAATTCCCCCCACCACGAGGTGTGTGATCATGTTAGAGGAGAGCGTTGTTGCGTTAACACATCACGCTGGATCCAGCCCGCTGCTTCTCTCGACAGTCCCTGCACACAGAAAACCCCTTTATTATTCTAGGAAGGGGCGCTTTCTATATTGCTTCAGCTCATTTAACAACACTTGGCCTTTACGAAGCTTTTCCAAGTGGTGTCTTTCTGGTCTTTTACACTGTCTTTTTTAATGAAACCCTTCCTTTGATGAGCCCAATTATCGACTATGTGAATCCTTAAGGATTTCTTTCCACTTACCTCCCAGTCCCTCCTGCATCTCATTTTCCACTCGGCCTCTTTTGCTCTCAAGACCTTGCTCGTCTTTGTCCCCCGAGGCTGGACAGCCCAGCCAAGGGACTTCTGCCGAGGGATGTGGTGTCCCTGGGAAGGAGAACAGCTTTGCTATGGCCACATTCATGCTTCTTTCACAATATCCCAAATAAAATCCAGCAACCCCTCCTGCCAGCTTGCACTATTTTTCAAAACCATATTAAGGCCTGTCTCATCCTCTCTTGAAAATAACGCGCATCAGGGATGTCACAGACTGGTAACCAGCAGCCTCAAGATTTTGCTTTTGGGGTGAAATCTCTGCGATTTACTTCACTGAGACTATGGCTCGCCCCTGCTTAAGAAACAGAATGCTACAGTTCAGCACAGATCGAGCTGTTCAATTCATACAAGTCAGGGGAAAATCAACAAGCACATTCCCACCCTGAAGCTCCCTGGGTACCAAAGCACGGGGCAGAGCATGGAGAAAATCCTGGAAAACAAAGAGTCTAGACCATCTTCACCTGGAACCTTTCCTGTGTCAGGCTGCAATGCTGGTGAGCATTCGGTCTGGTGAGAGGTCTCTTTCTGGTGAAGCTGGTGAGAGGTCTCTTTCGTGACCTCCGTTAGTCTGGTTTCATGAAGAGAATAGGTTTATGCGGCTATTTGGTGGTGGGATGCCAGAAGAAGACACCTCCCCAGGCTCAGGCAAATGTTGGGTTTTGTTTGGTTTCTGGTTCTACCTATGGCCAAGAAGTGCAACGTGGGACGGAGAGGAGAAAGCAGAAAGCTGAGAGGACAGCAGACGAGAGAGGGCAGAGCATCTGTCTGGGACAAAAACACCTTAATTCCTGCTCTAAGTGGGCTTCCTTGAGAAAGTCATCGTGCCTCAGCATCTCCAACTGTAAATAATGACAAAGGAAAGACAACAAAAGTCCAATATCTTCATAGAATCACAGAATGGTTTGGGTTGGAAGGGACCTTAAAGACCACCCAGTGCCACCCCCTGCCCTGGCCAGGGACACCTCCCACCAGCCCAGGTTGCTCCAAGCCACCTCCAACCTGCCTTTGAACCCCTCCAGGGATGGGGCAGCCACAGCTTCTCTGGGCAACCTGGGCCAAGGTCTCACCATCCTTGCAGCAAATAATTTCTTCTCAATATCTAATCTAAATCTCCCCTCTTTCAGTTTGAAGCCATTATTCCTTGTCCTATCACTACATGCCCTCTCCAAGGCCCTCTCCAGCTTTCCTGTAGGCCCCCTTCAGACACTGGAAGTGGCCATAAGGTCTCCCCAGAGCCTTCTCTTCTCCAGGCTGAACAACCCATACTTGACTAAATAATGCTCATTAATGCTCTCCATCAAACAACACTCCTGTTCATCCTACAGGCTATGAACAGAGAAGGAATATATTTCTTTTCCAGGTTACAGCAAAGCAGTCCCACCAACACGCTGGAGGACAGGGCTGGCGTTCGCAGCGCTCCTGCAAACTGGGAGATGTTGATGTGCCAAACCAGGCAGCCCCATGGGAGGAACAAGCACAAGCCTCCCCCTGTCTAGGCTGAGCTGCTCGGGAGCCGGGGGACAAACATGGGACGGCACAAGGGGCTGGTGGGAGCTCAGTGAGAAGAAGATCTGGGGGTTAGAGTCGATCACAAGCTGAGCATGAGTCAGCCGTGTCAAGCTGTCACAACCGATAAACAGCACTTCAGGACGTGTAAACAGGAAAATAACTGCAAGGGAGCAGAAGGTGCCAGGCGGTGGGTGTTAGGGGGCAGGGGCAGGGGGTGCCGCCTGCCTGCAGAGCTGCACGGGGAGCGCGGGATGCAGCGAGGGACCTGCGGGACACAGCTCAACTGCAGCCAGCCCCGGAGAGGTTTGCCTGGGGAGGATGCAGTATCCCCAGGGATGGAGGGATTTAACTTTTCTCCGGGGGATTGAAGGCCTGGAGAGAGGAACATCTGCCAGGAGTGATGTATTTGGGGTTGATCAGGGGCTCATGTGGGTTCCCAGATACACCTGAGCTCCTGAGGTAAACACTGAGTAATGTCCCAGGACACTGAGCACGACAGGATGGAACCCAGCACACCCATGGTGTTCCCATGCCTGCTGCAGCCATGGGCATCCCCAGTGTGACACGGGAGGTGACACGGGACCAGCTGCGGGTGCAGAACCCCAGGGGGATGGGTGCTCCATCACCAGTCGGGTGTTCCCACGCTGGCTGAGCCGGATCAGCCTCCGGAGCAGCTGGGGAGACCGGAGCGCGACCATGGCCATATCCAGCCGTGGAGGCTGCAGCTCCCCAGACGAGAGCCTGAGCTGCTCATTTATTTTGGATGTCCTCATGACAACCACAGCACAAGACTGTGAGAAAGGGAGAGTCTGCCTGAGCAGCTGCCGTCCCCGGGGAGACGCGGGGACAGGCACCCGGACGCCCTGCGAGGGGAAGAGGCTCTTCCAGCAGATTTCTTTCCCTGTTCAGGTCCCTCTCCAGAGCAACCAATTTAATAAAACACCTTTCCCTACCTCCTCCTTAGCGCTTATCTCCACGTCTGCTCATTTCCCAGCCCCGGCTACACCCTGAGCAGCATCGCTAGAAGCGGGGGCTGCGGAGACGAGCCGTCCTCGCCCCGGTCCCCGCGCCCACGGTCGCTGGAAGCGTTGCTCGCTGTCAGCTGAGCCTCACTCATCGCAGCCCCAGATGGTTTGCCGTGGGTGGGGATGAACCCCCCACCTCCCCCCACCAACACCACCCCAGCCCCCTCCTGCTGCCCGCACCCTGCCCAGGGCTGGCAGCAGGGGACAAGAAGGGGGTGGCAGAGGCTGAGGGGCTGCCGCTCCCCCCCAGGCACTGCATGTGTCACCCCCCTGGGACCTCGGCTCCCACCACAACCGATTTCCAGGGTGACAGCTTGCTCTTCCATCCACCCGGTTGGGTCCCAGCAGCGGGGATTTAGGGGCTTTCGTATTCTCTAGCACAAAAATGTGTGCCTGCAAGTTTTTAAGCAACTTGGCAAAAAGTTCCTCCTCCCCCAAAAAAACAGGAGGCAAAGCAATCTGGCCCCAAGGAAGAGCAATGCAAAGCCAGCACCACCAGCAGCCAGGTCTGGGGTCCTTTCACAGTCCCCTGAAGGGAGTGAGCATCATGGTCAGGGAGCTCATCGCTGAGAAGGGGAGACCTCATCCCTCCTCACTTCCCAGCTGTTTCCACTGGAAGCAACAAAATGACAGTGGGAAATCGCATGTAAATCCTCCAGTCCAGACCCTCAAAGGCACTTCGGTGCCTGAGCAGTGGAAGTTAAGCCCTTAAATCCTTCTGCAAATCCAGGCTGCAATCTTGTAGGAACGGGCATCACTATGGCACTGCGGTTCATCCTCTGGGCATACTAGAGAGGACAGCCCGGAGCTTCATCCTCTCCAGAGCACCAGGAAAGGCTTCAGTGCAAAAAAAGGCACAAATGATACAAATGACGTGCCAAGGACTGGAGCCCCTCTGCTGTGAGGACAGGCTGAGAGAGTTGGGGAGAGTTCTCCAGTCTCTCAGCCTGGAGAAGAGAAGGCTCCGGGGAGACCTCAGAGCCCCTTCCAGTCCCTCAAGGGGCTCCAGGAAAGCTGGGGAGGGACTCTGGATCAGGGAGGGGAGCCCTCAGGAGGAGGGGGAAGGGTTTGACACTGCAAGAGGGGAGATGGAGCTGAGATGTGGGGAAGAAATTCCTTGCTGTGAGGGTGGTGAGAGCCTGGCCCAGGTTGCCCAGAGAAGCTGTGGCTGCGGCATCCCTGGAGGGGTTCAAGGCCAGGTTGGAGGGGGCTTGGAGCAACCTGGTGTGGTGGGAGGTGTCCCTGCCCAGGGACGGGGGGTGGAACTCAATGACCTTTAAGGTCCCTTCCAACCCAAACCATCCTGTGATTCTGTGAAACACACAGGGCTCAACCTACATTCTCGTAACACCCTCCTGTATTTGCCCCCAAACCTTTTGCATGTTCAGTGTCACTGCATCACACTAGGATACATCCATGCTTTTATGCAAACCTCCAGCCCGACCTGTTTCATCTCCTGCTATTGTACCTCCCCTCCATTCCCCTGCAAACCAAATAAATCACAGAAAAGGCATAAAGCTGAGTGAAATTAGCCCCAGCCTCTGGGCATGTGTGTGCTCCTTTCCTGCCCCGAGCAAACCTACAGTACTGATCCACCTCGCACACAGCAGACACCCCAGCTCTGTGGGGCATCGATATCCCCGTGGCAGGGTGGTTCTCCACCAGCTGCTGGCCTCCCTTTGTCTGAACAGCTCTGCCACCTGGGTTTTGCCCTGCAGGTGACAAATCCAGCCTGTGGGAGAAGGTGGAGGAGCGGCTGTATGTGCTCGGCTGCTCCTCCTTCCCATGGATCAGTGGTATTGCCTTACTCAGCCCAAGCAACAAATCCTGCTAATTAAGTGCAAGCTCAGGTTGCGTCTAATTGCAAGTGTGAGCAGCACAGCACCCAGCAGCCCAGGGGGATTACCGCTCCCAGAGGTCCACGTGGTGATGGTGATGGAGAGCAGCAGGATGGGGAGATGCCACGGGCCCATGCACGGTCCCTTCCCTCCCTTGCATGGGGGAGCTGGGAGGCCTGGCTGGCAGGAGATCTACATATGGAGTGATTCCTTTCAGCTGAAAGGCCGTTTCGTTTGTTTATTTAATCGAATTTCTTCCAACTTAGTGAAACTGCAGCAATTCCCTTTGAATCTGATCTTTCAGCACGAAAGCTGTTCGCAGCAGCACAAAAAAATAATGCTGCAGATGTTCCCCCTGAGCACGACGTGGGCCATTTGCTGGCCACAAGTGTTCCTGTGGCAGCCCTGCTACCAGTGACATTACCTTATTTATCAAAGACCCAAATCATGCTGATTATTAACAGCCCACCTGCATTTGGAGGCTGGAATGGGACAGAACACGCATCTTCAACACAGACTTCAGTCTATTCCCACTGCTGGTTCCAGGGTGGGCTACACCACAAGAAGGGGTATCTTGTGTCATTTTGGGTGTCACAAATACCAGTTTATAACCCAGCACTGGCCTGGCTTGCTCTGTGACACTGGGCACTTCTCCAGGCTGTTTAACTCCCTTTAATGGGGTCTGGAGTCCCCTTAATGGGGTTGATGGGTCTGGGCTAGTGTGGGGTGCTGGGGATTAGGGGAGGAGCCGGGGTGTGATGCTGGGGTTGGGGTTCGCTCCATCCTTTACAGCCAAGGGGAGGTGGGTGGAAGGGGCTGGGGGCAGGAGGAGTTTTGTTCCCTGCTTTTTTTCCCAAGTAAAACTGCTGGAACAGCAGCTGGAGGGCCCTGGGGACAGAAATGGGACTAGTAAGCTTCAGGTGCTTTTAGTTTGTGGGCTTTGCAGGTCACTGACACCGGTGTGGGGAAAGGACGAAGCACGTGGCTGCTGTGTGACAGCACCTGCCAGTGAGGTGAGGCTGTCATTTTGGGGACAAACAGCAGGGCTGATAGAGCCATCGCTCCAGGATCAGCAACCAACCCCCCTCCCAGCCCAGCGGGGACCGTGGGACCCCGGGTCACCCACCCCACACCCTCCCCACCCATCAGTGGGACTCGAACGGGGATGGCATGGGACAGAACCACAGGCTGGCTTGGTGGCCAGACTCTGGCCAGCCTGTCCTCATGCTGTCACATCTCCCACCTGCATCAGTGCTCCATGAAAAAACCCACCCCCTCCGCCTTCAGGGCAGGGGGGATTTCTCCTTATGAACACCATCGAGATGAGCAAGTTGTTCATTTCTTGCATCGCAATCCACTGCTCGAATTAGTACGACAGGGAAGGAAATGTTCACTTTGTTGCATTAAGTCCCTTCTTGTCCCTCGCTGGGGGATTGCCCCTCCTGGGCTGCGTTGTTGGTGTCACCGCTGTGGCTGGAGGGACGTGGGGAGCTGCACATCCCCGGCTCCACGGGCAGAAGGGAATGAGTCAGAGAGGAAAAGAGGGGGAGGGAGGTGGCTTATGAAAAGTCCTAGTTGTTACAGGGAGAAGGGGAGGAAAAAAAAAATGTTAAAATAAAAGGAAAAAACAAAACAGAACTGCCTGGTGCTCCCGAGAAGACCCCGTGGAGGAAGGTGACGTGAGGGCAGCCTGTGCTTCCCACACCACTGTCTTCATCGCTGAGACACGAGCCAGCGCTGAGGGTCCCCAGCTGCCCATCTGCGGAGCCCTACGTGACGGGAGGCAGCGGGAAGGGAGCGAGGATGCTCCCTGGGATGATATTCTCCAGGATGGGGTTTCTCCAGGACCCGGAGCAAGCTGAGTCCTTGCAAATCCAGGATGTGACATGTCACCTTGCCAGCATTTTGGGAGGAGGGAAGCCAGAAAAAAAGTGGAAATGGGTGCAAGCGTCTGTCAGAGCAAATGTTTCCACTCCTTGCTCAGCCCCCTGGGATCCTCTGAGCTGGGGGATCTCAACCCCCGCCTTCCTTGAGCCAAATGACGCTGCGCTTGAGGGGATGCCTGGGGGCTTATGGCCCCAATCCAAGCTCAGATAACACAGATGGTGCTGGGAAAAAAGCACAACAGCGGTGCTGCGTGGCTTGGAGAAATGACCTCCTCTGAGCAGCCCCATGTGGCCACCCCATGGAGCATCACAGGGAGCTCAGCCCCAGAACAGGCAGTGGGACAGCGGAATTTAACTGGAAGAGGGTAGTTTCGCTGGAGATGGGAAAGGAGACTCTCTCTAACCTCTTGAAGTCCACGTGTATGCAGGCTCCTACCGTCAAGGAGGGATGAAGGATGGGATTTGCTCTGTGGGGGACTGAGCAATGTGGGATGACCCTGTGGCTGTTGTCTGGAGGTGCCCCATATGTACCCTGCTCCCCCAGCCAGCTGCACAGGCAACAGGGAGGACTGCAGAGTCCAAGCAAACTCATCTCACCATTTGCTGATCCCATGCGGTCTAAACAAGGATTTGGGAGTGTTCGGAGCTGGCTCCCTGTCTCTGGGCCCAGTATTAATTCCAGTTTGGGATCTGGAAAGCCTCAACGTGCTATGTGGAAACCCACCACCTGCCATAGCACCAGAAGAGCTCACAGGGACCTCTTCACAGCTGAGGCTTCAGCAACTCCCACACCAGGGAAAGGGCCTTGTCTTGTGCCCTTTCGTGCACCAGCAGACACGGCTTTTGGGCAGCAGAAATTCACACACACATTTGGGAAGGACTCAGACTCCCAGGAGCCACTGAACGTTGTATGATGCGAGCTCTTTGGGGTGTGAGAAATACCAGTTTAAGAGCACTTCTGATTGGAAATCTTGACCAATGCAGGTGATAGATCTGGTAGCCTCCAGCAATGAGGGACATCTCCCCAGTGGGAGGAAGCTGGACCAATGATGGTCAGCACTCACAGAGCAAAACCCTTTTGAGAAAGTTCTTTGGCATCAGTATGTCCATGGGCCAGCCCAAGCCCATGGGGGGCTGTGTCCTCCTGGCCACCATCCCACCCTGCCCTCCCCAGGGCTGGTGCTGGGCTCCTGCAGGGAGTCAGGGCAGGGATGGACCCATCCAGGAACTCAATGGTTTCCCACCTGGGGAAGCGTTTCTCTGCCCCAGGGCTGCAGGAGGCTTTGTGTGGGGTGAAGAAGCGAGTCTGCACTTGATGTGGGTTTCTCTGAGCTGAGCTGGTGGGATAGAGAAGGTCACTGAAGGGGATGACAGCAGGGTGGGGACAGTCAGTGGGACATCGTGTCCCAGAAAGGACCAGCCCCACAGAGCCAGTCACATCCCCCAGGGCCACAGCTCAACCTCCCCGTGACCGAGCTGTGAACAAGACGACAACAATTATTTATTTTTTTCTCTTTTTTTTTTTCTTTTTTAAGCCCAATTTGGGGTTTTTTTTACCCCCCCCCCAAAAAAAAACGCCTGCAAAGCTGCAGTGCCTTGTGTGTGCGTTACAGGAGCATGTGTTGGAATGAGGTTAGCCGGGGCGAGGCTGCTCCGCTGCCTTAGGGAGCTGCTGGAGATACAGCCTGTTCCCACTCACATCGGCAGATATTTATAGATACAGATGTTTCTCTAGCAGCAGGGTTCAAGCTTGGCTTTTTTATTTAATTTTTTTTTTTTTTTTGAAATCCCTGTCTTCCTTCGCATCCTTTGCTCTTCAAAGCGATGATGAAGGTGGAGGAGGAAACTGGGGAGGCAGAGGAGTCGCTCCTCGCTCCAGGGTTATAGAAATAAAGCGTCCCCGTGGGTTGGGGTGCTCCTGAGTCCCTGTGCAAGACCGAGGGCAGCTTCTCAGAAAGCCACAAACGGCCACCCCGGACCACGGCTGGCAGCCGGCCCGGGTCACAGCGGGCTCTGCCCCCGGGTGCTGCAGCTGGAGAGCACCCAAGGGAGCGTTACCAGTCCCATTTCACCCAGTGGAATCCACCAGGATCGATTCTCAGAGGGCAGGAAGGGAGCTGAGTGTGGGGCCAGGTCCCCTGGGGCACCCCCAGTGCCCCCGCAGCACCAAACCTCCCCAGGCATCGGACCAGGGGATGCTCGGTCCATGCCTCTGCGAAACAGAACGGGGATATTTGGGGCTAAGCGGTGTTGGGCCGTTTGCTCCCCGTTGTAAGTGGGAATTTTTCCCCTCCGAGAGGGGTCTCTCTCACCCCCTCCCCAGGACAAGGCTCAGCCCCAATGCCGTGGGGTTCTACCGGGCTCCCAGACCCTCCGAGGAACCCTCGCAGCTGATGCTCACCCCCCAACCCAGCCAAGCAGCCGTGATTTCACTCCAGCTCTGCTAATTCCTCCTGCTGCTTTAACCCCACCGATTCCTCAGCATCTTCCTACCCCAAGGAAGGTTGGTTGAATTTCTTGGGGAGGAGAAAAGGCCCACTGAAATAAATCCATGCCTTGAGGGGGGACAGCATTGGGAGATGCTGCCTCTGCCTCTGCCTCCGAGTGTTATCTTCGGAGGCTGGGCAATGCCTTTGCTCCACAATTAATTATACATGCTCTGTGGTCCGTCTGGGAGGCATTAATGGCTCCAGATGCGGATCATGGGGCTCTGTGTGGCACTGTAAATATGCTGGAAGTCCAATTTGGATTTCCCCGGGTGACTCATTTAAATGAATTATGTAAACTCTTTCCCCTCCTCTTTTGAGCAAAAGCCAGTCCGGCTGCTGCCCGATGTGTTAATCCCATGAATAAAATAAAAAACAAGGGAGACCATGCATTAAAGAGAATAAAACAGTGCTGTGGAGCCCCTGGCAGTGCTGGGTATCGCCTGGGGACCGGGAAGGGCAGGGGAATGGTTTGGGACTGTGGCTGCCCCCATCACCCTGGACCTGGGCATTGCTGGGGGGTCCCCCCTCTGCACGGTCCTAAACCCCTTGCGGACCCCAGCAGCTCCAGGAGGGCACCACCCCCATCTCTGGGTTAAAATTCAGTTTAATTTGGCAGCACAGTGACCACAGTTATCTTTTGCAGAGCAAACTGCTGAGCGACTTTGCCTGGGTTCCCCAATTTCCCATGTTACCCTTATTTTCCCCCATATTCTGGGGTGCCCCCCTGGGGAGAGAAAATTAGAGCAATTAAAGCCACATGGGTAGACAGTGCTGGTGGTGGGATCTGGATTTCCAGGCCTGATCCTGCTCTCCAGGCTGGGGCTGTGACCCGGGCGCAGGATGGGGAGGGACAGGCCAGGGGGACTCCTGAGCCAGGGCTCTATTTTCTGCTGAGCGGAAGATGGCAGATGTTGGCTGATGAATTATTCACCCAGAAAATGAGAAGGAAAAAGGGCCACTCTGCTTCTGAAACAAGGTGGCTGCGAGTGCTGCGGGCTGGTCCGGGTCCCCAGATGGACCATTTGCTGAAGCCACCAGCATCTGGAGACCGAAGATGGTCTCTAAACCGGGCGTGCTTTGGAGAGAGCCTGGAGCTCATCATCTCGAGAAGATCTGGAGCAACCAGACCCTGCCGTATATTTCTTATATACCCAACTAACCTCCCAAGGGTACAGCTGGTGCTGCAGGGCGTATGCACAGCATGAGGACATTTCCTTTGGAAGTGACAATCACCAAAAAGAGGAAGTTTTTAGGCCCTCACTGACTCTGTGGCAGCTGTGCAACCTCCACGTACACGAGCTCTCCTTGGTGCATCCCTTTTCCATCAGCCCCGTGAAGAAAAGTCCTGGTCAGGGAATTCCAGGCAGAAGTGGGGGCTGCCCGGCAGCAGGTCGTCACCCTGAGCAGGGGGGTGACAGCCCCCACGGGATGCTCCCTGCAGCCTGTCCCATGGCCTCAGGGGAGCCCTGCAGTGATGCCCAGTGGCTGCTGCCCACCCTCCTGCCCGGAGACAATGGGACATTTGGACTCAGAGATGGATCTTACTCTTCAACAAGCAAACGCAGAACAGCCACAACTCTCCGTTCCCGTGACAAGGAGGGGATTGTGAGGCCCAGACTGAACCTGGTGTCTCTACCCCTGAATCTCACTCACGTCATGGTTAGGCCTGGGGATTTTTTTTTGCCACTGATACATCTTTTTTTTATTTATTTATAGATTTTATATATTTATAGATTATAGAATCATGGAATGGTTTGGGTTGGAAGGGACCTTAAAGGTCATCTCACTCCACCCCCTGCCCTGGGCAGGGACACCTCCCACCACACCAGGTTGCTCCAAGCCCCCTCCAACCTGGCCTTGAACCCCTCCAGGGATGGGGCAGCCACAGCTTCTCTGGGCAACCTGGGCCAGGCTCTCACCACCCTCACACCAAACAAGTTCTTCCCCACATCTCAGCTCCATCTCCCCTCTTTCAGGGTCAAACCCTTCCCCCTCCTCCTAGGGCTCCCCTCCCTGATCCAGAGTCCCTCCTCTCTATATGGGGAATATACAGCATCCAGGCTGCCCCGTGGCTTGAACTCCTGCTTGGGGTGCTCTGCAGCTGGATGAACGTGGGTAGATACATACAGTCGGATGGGACAGTGGCATCATACAGGCAATAACCCACCATGGGGACATTTTCCTCTGTAAAACCCAAAATCATGGGATGCTGGAGGCAGCGTGGCTTGGCAGCTGTAGCAGCACAGCCAGAGTCACCTGAATTTCCCTGCCTCAGTTTCCTCAGTTGTTTTGGGTGTGCAATGATCATTAGTGAGGTGTATTTGCTGGGGGTTTGAAACATCTCCTGAAGAAAACGGCGAGCGAAGATTATTCTTATTTAAATAAATAATGGATAGGAGGTACGGCGTGAAAATAAATCTTGTAGCAAACTCTTGTGCAACCCAGACCTTCCCAAGCCAGGGGAACGAGGACTTTGCCACTCACTGGTGGGCGATTCCAGCAGCATCACTCCAGAGCTGCTTGGGTGCAGCTGGAGAGATGAAAGAAAGAACAAGGATTTCTTGTTTCAGAGAAAATCCCAGGGATGAGGCATTTCGGTGGTAGCTAGAGACGTGCTGCTGGCTCAGCTGGAGACTTGTCCCCAGTGGGACACCCTGTCCCTGTGCCACCCAGCTGCTGCCGTGTCACTGCTGGAACCAGAGCGGGTGCTGCCAGCTCTGTGGAGCCCTCCTCATCCTCGCAGTGGCTCCTTGGCTGGGGATGGCTTTCGGGAGCCAAGGGCACATTTCATGGAGCCAGTACCTTGGGTTTCTCTTCCGTTGGTTTGCTCTGGTCGGGCACTTCATGAGGAGCTGGTGCAGACGAGCACTGCAGCCGGCGGTTACAGCTGCAGCGGACGCAGTGGTTTTCTGCTCTCCTGAAAGGTGGGAAATGCAAAAGGCAAAGTTCATTGTAAGAAAGGCCTGAGCGTGTCCCCACAGGCCCTGGGGACCGTGCTGCATTGGCAAGTGTCGCTTGCCCAAGGTGCACACGGGGACATGCAGGTCACCCCGTCAGCTCCCTGGTGTGTTGCTGCTCTGGAGATCTGGTCTGGGGTGGGGGTTCCTGCATCTCCTCCCCCCCAGCTTGGCCTGGGATGGAGTGGCAAAGGTGGGAGGGCATCTGTAAACATGCTTCTGGGAGTGCATCTGCCCCCCCGGTCTCTGCCCAGGCCACACACCCCAGCGCTGCCCACATACCCCAGCGTGGGCTGCCTGCAGGGTGCAGGATGATGGATGTGGGGTGCAGGGTGATGGATGTGGGGTGCAGGATGATGGATGTGGGGTGCAGGGCGAAAGATGAAGGGTGAAGAATGAAGAAGACACCATGTGCGGTGCAGGATGCGAGGTGCAGCGTGCAGGATGGTGGATGAAGTGGCTAGGGTGCAGGATGAAGGGTGAAGAATGCACAATGCAGGGTGCGGGATGGAGGGTACATGATGCAGGACACAAGACGCAGGATTCACAAGGTGGGCTGCAGGATTCAGGGTGCAGAAGACAAGATGGAAGGTGCAGGATGAAGGGCGCAGAGCACAGGATGCAGGGTGAGGGGTGCAGGACGCAGGGCATGGCGCAGGAGGAAGGATGCAGGATGGGCTGTAGGGTGCAGGCTGAGGGATGCAGGGTACACGGTGCAGGCTGAGGGGTGCAGAGTCCAAGCTGAGGGATGCAGGGTGAGCGATGCGGGGTGCAGGGTGAGGGGTGCAGGGTGAGGGGTGCAGGGCGAAAAATGGAGGGTGCAGGGTGGGAGATACAGGGTGTAGGGTGAGCAATGCAGTCTGAGGGATGCAGGGTGCACGGTGCAGGGCTGCAGGGTGAGGGATGCCGGGTGCAGGACTCAGGGTGCGGGATGCAGGATGCAGGGTACAGGATGAGGGGTGCAAGGTGCAGGGCTTAGGGTGAGAGATGCAGGCTGAGGGATACAGGGTGAGGGATGCAGGGTGCGGGATGAAGGGTGTGGGGTGCAGGGCTCAGGGTGCGGGATGCAGGATGCAGGATGAGGGGTGCGGGATACAGGGTGCAGGGCTCAGGGTGCAAGATGGAGGGTGCGGGGTGCAAGGCTCAAGGTGCGGGATGCAGGCTGAGGGATGCAGGGCTCAGGATGAGGGATGCAGGGTGCGGGATGGGGGGTGCTGGGTGCAGGGTGCGGGATGCAGGATGCAGGATGCAGGGTGCAGGATGAGAGGTGTGGGGTGCAGGGTGTGGGATGAGGGATGCAGGGTGAGGGATGCAGGGTGCAGGGTGCGGGATGGGGGGTGCGGGGCTCAGGGTGCCGCAGCGCGTGCTGCCAGCACCACCTCGTGGCTGCGCCGGCCCCGGCCCCGCTCGGCACCGCACGGCCCTGCCCGCTCCTGCCTCCTCCGCTGCCTGCGGGAGGGACCCCGCGGGGCCGGTGCCCGTTCCCAGCCCCCCCCTCCTGCCGCCCAGAGCGAGCCCGGCCACGGCGATGGGCTGGATGGCCGCTGCAGCGCAGGGCTGAGCCGGGAGCCCCTTCCCGGGGGAGCCCCCGGCTGGGGTGGGCGATGGGCACCCATCCCCTCCCACGGCTCCGCAGGGCAAGGGACCCTCTTTCAGAGCGCGCACCCACCGGGGGTCACCCCCAGGATACATCCCCAGCGTGCGATGTGGGCATCCCAGCACCGTGGGTACCCCACCGCGGGGCTCACCCCCATCCCCGTGTGCCCTTTGGGCACGGCGTGCGCCCCTACGCTGGGTGCACCCCGATAGGTTGGACGCCCAACTCTGCTTACCGCCACCATCTGCTCTTCAAGCGATGTGTCCTCCTCCAGCAGCGTCTCTTGGGGTGCCACAGCCTGGCAGCAGGGTCCAGGGCTCCAATCCACCGTGCCCCAAAGTGATGCCACCCCTGCCTGCAGCCCCAGGGTGGGTGCCCTCACCCCGGCGTTAGGGTACGACATCCCTCCCCCCCTTCCACTTCCACACACATCAGGAAAAAACCCAGAAGGACAAATCTGGCAGGTTTATTCCAAACAAGACTTTATTAACAAGGGGCCAGGCCAGCGCAACCTGCGGGAAACCCGAGCTGTGCTCCAGCGAGGAGCAGGGACCCGTCCTCCCCCAGGAACGGGAGGGCAGGAGGGCCCCTGAGGAGCTGGGGCCACCACCGAGGCTGGGGGGAAGCAGTGGGACATCTGCCTCCAGCTCGAGATCCTCGAGATTTGTTCTCCTCCGGCTGTTTGGGGAGGCAACACCAGCCGGGTCCCCCGTCCCAACGCACGGCTGGTCCTCACAGCCCCTCCAAAAGGCACCACGGTCCCGGGGCACCAAGCGAGACAACAGCAGCCGGTGAAACCCAAACCCTCCCAAGGCAAGGCGGTGGCTCCGCTAGGAGAGGGCATGGAGGCACCACCACCAAAGGCACTAGACGAACGTGGAGATGGTAAGAGCTATAAAAACATCCTCAAGTCTTTCTCAGTCCTTGCTGACTTTCCCTGCTTGGCACTTCATCCCTCTCAGATTAAAACGGAAGACCTGCAAGAAGGCACAGCCCAGCACAGCTGCTCCTGCGTGCGAAACCCGAGGCCAAGGCAGAGCTGGGGCTGTCCCCGGCCTCGAGGGACAAGGTTGTGGTGGCTCCGACCTGGCAGTGGGATGCCCAAGGGCACCTCAGCTGAAGTCCCGGTCTGGCAGCACCAGCGGAGCCACCAACGTCCAGAGGTAGAGCAGGAGCCCAGCCCAGCTGGAGCAGATCTTCACCCACACAGCCGTCCAGGGGCTCGTCAGCACCTGCAAGCTCTCGTCCGGCCTGAAACAGCAAACACGTGGGTGTCACCCATCACCGTGCGTCAGGGGTGGCATCCCCCTGTGCACCCCGGGCAACCGTGCTGGGGAGGGATGGAGGCTCTGAGCACCGAGCTGTGGGTGCAAGGCAAAGAACATGGAGGAGCCCTGTACCTGCACCCATGCAGCTCCCCGCATCCATGCAGCTCCCTGCAGTTCCCCCCATGGATGTGACTCCACTGCTGCAGCCTACAGCACCCTGGGGGCCGGGTCCCTGCTCCCCCCACATCCCAAGGGATGCCTGGCTGCAGTTAGGGGAGGGACTCTGGATCAGGGAGGGGAGCCATAGGGGGAGGGGGAAGGGTTTGACACTGAAAGAGGGGAGATGGAGCTGAGATGTGGGGAAGAACTTGTTTGGTGTGAGGGTGGTGAGAGCCTGGCCCAGGTTGCCCAGAGAAGCTGTGGCTGCCCCATCCCCGGAGGGGTTCAAGGCCAGGTTGGAGGGGGCTTGGAGCAACCTGGGCTGGTGGGAGGTGTCCCCGCCCAGGGCAGGGGGTGGAATGAGATGACCTTTAAGGTCCCTTCCACCCCAAACCATTCCATGATTCTATGCCACAGCCAAAGATGCTGCAGCAGGGAGATGGTGAGCCCAGGCACAACCTGCCACAGACAGCCCTATGCCACCTAAAAATAATTAACGCTGATTAGAGCACGCGTTAAGTGGAATTGCACACAGATGCATCGCAACAAACAGCTCTGCCCAGCAGGAGAGCAGGGGGGATGCCGGGAGAAGGAGCTGCAGAGGAAAGGGGACAGTCCCCGGTCCCTGGGGGAGCCCTGCTCACCTGTACCAGTTGGTGAGGGTCATCATGATGTAGAGGGCCGCCAGGAGGAGGCAGAGGTGGAAGAAGGTGTAGTTGTAGGCCACGCCGTCCTGCTCGTTGTCGTAGGCACGGTGCAGCCCGCTCTCCATGGCCCCCGCATCGCCCCCCGCCCCGGCCGCGCTTTCCTCCGTCAGCATCAGCTTGTTGACCTGGGGGTGGTCCGAGGAGCGGACACTGCGGGCAGAGGGAGGGCAGGTCAGGGCTGTCCCCCAGCCGGAGCTCAGCCCCACCATGCCACCCCACGTCGGGGTGCCCTGCGGGGCCATCCCTGGGACAGGCAGGGTGGTTTGGGGGGGATGCAGCTTGTGCAGACACCCCAGCCGTGACCACAACCCCGCAGGGCAGCCTGTGTGTCCCCAGGGACCGGGACAGCTTTGCAAGAGACATGTAGTGACAAAAACCCTGGAGTGAGCTGTGACCTCCCTCCAGCATCACCCTTCCCTAAAAGCCACCCGATGCCTCTCTGCTCCGGGCAGGCAGAGGGGCGGTGCAGACCCCAGGGACGGTGCAGACCCCAGGGCCACGAGCCAAGTCCTCACCTGATGAAGAGGGTGCAGAGGATGAAGATGACCAGCCCTACGATGCTCGGGGCGTCCCACCAGGTCGTCAGCAGCTGGTTGGTTGTCGCCGAGCCCGTGCTGTTCCTCACCAGCAGCGTGGGGTTACAGGTCTGGGCTATGGGGGGGACACGCAGGGGGTTCAGCACCTTCCCCAGCCCCCCAGAGACCCTGGGGGGGCATAATACCCACCCCAGTGTGTGGTCTTCTCCCATGCACCCCCCTCCCAAACCCAAGGCCACATCCTGCTTACTGGGTACGTTGGCCAGGGCGGACCAGGTGACGTAGAAGGTGTAGAGGGTGATGAGGGACGCCTGCAGCAGCCCCGAGTGGGGCTGAGCATCCTGCAAAGACAACGGCGGGTGCTCAGGGCTGGTCCCCTACCCTGCGGTGACAGGGTCACCAGCCTCCCAGGTGCCCCTGGTGCCACCTCACCTGGATCTTGGGCAGGATGGACACGACAGAGACGATGAGGCAGAGGATGAGGTTGATGCTGATGAGGACCTTGCCCTCCGTGCAGCCCTCGGGCTTGGTGTAGTAGACATAGAGCAGGACTATGGCCGCAATGGAGGTGGCGTAGAAGATGAAGGTGATGATGCAAAGGGCTGAGGGACAAAGCAAAAAGGAAGGAAGCTGGAGCAGAGCCCTGAGTCTCCACCAGCTCAGTGTCACCCACCCCCGGGATGAGTGTCCCCATCCCTAAACCCTCTGCCAGCCGTACCAACCTGCATACCAGCCCTTGGCGTTGCTCTCGGCCGCGTTGCGCAGCCACAGCTGGCTCCAGGAGTGGGCGAAGTCGATGAGGAGAATGAGCTGGATGAGGATGAAGAGGAAGGAGCCGACCACACCAAAGTAAAACCAGACTTGAGGGGAAGAGAAAGAACAGTTAAAAGCAGGGATAATCGGAATTTGGCAACGGCAGGGGCACATGGCCCTGGGTTTAAGCCTGTGCTGAGGGTTAACTCAGAGATGAGGAAGACAATGGGGGCAGCTCCTCACCTGAGGTGAAGGCACCGTCGGGGATGTAGAAGGCCCCCACCGTGATCCCCACCAGCACCAGGAACTTGAAGAACCAGAAGCTGCGGGAGGAGGAGAGAGGAGGCCTGATCTGCAAGGGGAACTCAGTGGGGAAGGGGGGGTCTGTCCCCCGACACCAGCATCCCCCCATCCAGGGACAAACGCTCACCCGTTCTGCACAGCGGCCCGTGGGTCCTTACTGCTGCGAACGCACACCATGATCGCGGCGAAGAGGAAGAAGAAGGCAGCCATGGCGAAGCCCATGCGGTACACGGCTTTGTGACCCAGGAAGCTCCTGCAGTCGATGTGGGTCTGGACCCCCAGGACCGACCCGCTGCCTTCACAGAAGCCAGGGAGCTGTGAAGGTGAAGAGAGGGTGAGCATCACCCCAGCATCCCGCACCCACTACAAGCCCTGATGCCACCAAAGATGGGCCAGCCCATCACTGTTCCAAGACCACCCATAAAGGAAGAGGTTGGCCTGGTTGGGGACAACAGTGGGGTGACACACACCCTGCAGGTCAGTGGAAAGCTGGGATGAAACCAGCATTCCCCCAAAAGCCTAGCCCAGCCTTTGCATAAGCTCAGCTGCAGACCTCAGTTCCCTGCATCTGAAGTCCCATCTCCATGACTTGCAAGTCACTTGGCCATGTGAACCCCAAAACCAGTATGTAAGACACTTTCCTGGGAGACATCCGGGAAAACTAGATAATGCATGAAAATTATCCCACTGCATTTTCCCCTCTGTGCAAAACCGGGCTCAATAACACCTTCTCCCAGTGCAATGCTCAGAGAAAAAGGAACAGAGGCAACATCATGCCCCAAAAATTCCCTTTCTGATTCAGCCTCACGTGCCCACCATGAGCTAAACATCTTCCCTGCAGTGACCAAGCCCAGTGACCTCCAGGAATTATTTACCTTGTGCAGCCCCTTCTCCACACCGGGGATTATCATAATGATGGACACAAGGGTGCCGAGGAAGAGGAAGAAGGTGAAGAGGAGGCGGGAGATGGTGGAGTTCTTGGTGGAGGGGCAGCAGCCGCAGAGCAGGCATGGTGCCGAGCCGCAGAGACAGGACACCTGTAATGAGAGCATCTCCGTGTCGGAATGGTCGAAATCGGCCCAAAAACACGTGCCCAGGTCAAACCATAAGGAGATCTACCCAGGAACCCACACTGCTGTCCTGGGGGCTTTGCTTAGAGCTTCTCGCCAGCCAGCATTGCAGCACACGGCCCATGGAACCTCATGGAAATGGTCCCAAATCCCCCCAAAAAGTTGCTGATAAGCAAAAGAGCCATGGGAACAGGTTCACTGCAATAACCAACCAACTTGGAAAATGACACCAAGAGTCCTGGATACACCCTCATCTTCCTTTTTGCTCCCCAGGAATCGCAGGCAAAACAAGGCTCTGGCCAAATCAAAGGAGCCTCCTTTCTTTACAAAACAAAAGAGTTTGCAAAATAATTTCAGGCTGCCCTTTCAATCTAATACGGGATGAGAAAAACACTGATATCAGCATCATGGAGAAACTAGCTTGTTCTGCCATCCTTCCCCCTGCCCAAAGGCCACTTTACAGGTGGGGAAAATGAGGCACAGCATCCCTGGGAATCCGCGGTGGGTCCTGGCTTCCCAAATCCAGCATCGGCAGCGCTGCTGGATGCACCCTCACTCCAGGGGCTCCCATTGCTGTGCCAGAGCTGGGAACCATGGAAACGCCAGTTTAACAAAATCCTTACTGCCTAGCAAAACATCAACAGGGGTTTCCTGCGTAACGATTGTGCAGAATAAGGCTTGCAGGGAAAAAAAGGAATTTTTTTTTATTAAATTATATTCTTAGACTTCCCTGGCTCCTGCAAGCCATTGTGAGAGGAACATTAGGGAGATGATGTTTGTGTCCCATCAGAAGGGCTGGGCTCGGCTGGGTTGACTTGAGTTGAGTTGGGCTGGGTTGAGTTGAGTTGAGTTGAGTTTTGCTGCTCTGGTATACACTGTTCTCACTAATTTGTCCAACAATTTGGATCTTCATCCACCCACAAGGTATGGGAGTGCCCCAATCATTTGCCTCAGAGGAAGAGCAGCTGCAGGGGTTTTGCATAACTGGTTTTACAGCCCGTGATGGGGCAGGAACGCGGGGTACGGCCACAGCCAGCCCTGACTGTGGCATCCCTGATCCAGATGGGCAAGATTTTCAGCCTCTTAATCACCTGCACTAGCCCTGGGATCTCCCTGCTCGCTGCCACATCATGAAACCCCAATTTTCCCAAAGCAGGGTGAAGTTGGAGAATAAATAGGGCGTTTTCAGGCAAGAGAATGGAAAAAGCTTTTGGGGATGGCCTGTCACTGCTGGGTCACCAATCTGAGCAGAAGGACCCATGTTAAATATCTGGGGAAAGAATAGGGGGATAAGGTGTCTCTCCGGTTTGCATTGAAAATGCTGCACTCTCCGGAATTATCGGGGTTGGTTGGGGAAGTAAAACCAGTGTCTCACATCCAGGCAATGCGGGTGGCGATGCCCCCCTGGCTGCTGAACCAGGAGCCCGCGCTGACCCTGTGTAAACGAACAGATGGGCTAAAGTGCTAAATAAAACCTCAAAGGACCCAAAAACTAAATGAAAAGAAAATTCCCAACTCTTCCCTACTGCCCACGGTGTGAGCAGGAATAGTGGGGCTCTCAGGACAGACAGCCCAAGCAGTGCAACAGCAACATACACCCAAAGTCCTCTAAAATAGGGAAACTTCAGACTATTTCCCTTTTTTTTTTTTTTTTTATAACACCTGACTGAAGCCACCACAAGCCCACAGCCTCCCCCATCCCACAGCCCGGCCCAGGGAGCAATGAGAAATCCCCAAGCAGGTGCTGGAAAGTTTCCATCTACAGGTATTGCCTAGAGACCAACAGGCATTAAATATTTGGAGTTTGTTTGAAATACTCCAGCTTCGCTTCCCAAATATTTTTCTCAGGCTCAAGTGCATTCCCAAATCCACTTATTTCAGAACACGCAGCATTGGGCGTTTTTGACTCCTGTGGCAGAGCCAGCTTCTTCCCAAGAAATCCTGTGACCATCTCGGGTCCTCAGCAAACTACTTTCCCTCTATTTTCAAGCAAACTGCATTGATTTGTTTTGCTTTCGGTTCTTCGTTTCTTCCCTTTGAACAGCTCTTCCTCTCCTGCACACATCAGCCGGCCAGACGGTTCAGCCCTCTCCCACTATTAAGGGATGCGCATGTGTGGTGTGTTTATTATCCCCAGAAATCAATATTAATTAAATATTGCTCAGTATCAACCCAAATACACATTTCCCATTGCTAAATTTAGCGTAAAAATGTTCAGTGGCAGAAAAGAAAACCAGATGTTGAGCTGCTGTGTGAGCAGGGCATCAAACCCCAATCGGGGACGCTCATGCGTGATCACTTTGATCCCCTCTGAATCAATAAAGGTGGCTTTGAATTTCTTTTTTAAGCATAACCATACCATTATTTGAGAAAAATCGCTTCCTTTCTGATTTATTCTTCTTTACCCACATCCCAGCCCCACGTCCCAACCCTCCCAGGGGCTGTGCTGAGCTGCCGGTGCCCACGGGAGCCGGGGTGGGTGAGAGAGCCCTCGCGTCCCACAGGGACCCTCATCCCACCTCTCCAGGAGCTGCTCAAGGGACGTCAGTGCATGTTTTCTACTTGGAAGCAGGAAAAAACGGCATTCAATTAGAGATCACTTCCTTTTGGGCTCATTTAACGCACCACGTGCACAAGAATGCATTCCAAATGTGCCAGCGGTGCTGCATTTCCCCTTCAAATCCAAGAAAAAAATTAGAGAACGACAACAAAAATCCCTTTTAATGCAGAATTACTGCATTGTCTGACCTCACCTAGCAAAGCACCTTAGTGCACCCTTAACTCGAAGCACACCAATACCTCCAGCTCCTCTCCTTTCAGTGCCAACTAAACCAAAAAGCACCAGTCCCAAAAATCACTGAAATGGGCCCGGAAAATCGTGAGGTTTGTTGTTGTTTAGGAGGTTGTTGGGTGTGGGGGTTCAGCCCCATGCCCAAGCATCACTGAAGACCCGCAGGAGGCACAGCCTTGGGCACCACATTTTGCCCGGGCTCGGGGCGGGCGGAGGGGAGGTGAGGGGGTGTCCGTGATGGAGCGGGATGAAGGGAAACCCTCGCTCCACGTGTGGCCTCCAAACCCCATGTCTGACCCCCGGGAAAGCTGCAGCCGGATGAGGGAGCTTCTAGGATGAGGTTTTCGGGATCCTGCAGCATCTCTGGAGCCTGCCAGAGGTTTATTTTCAAGGATGACTCTGACTGGGTGTCCCCCTCTAAGCAAAGGGAGATGCCTCGTGCCATGTGCTGACCTGACCTGCTGCAAGGACAAGCTTGAATTCAGATTTTTCCTCTAAAAATCAAATGGGTTGAGAGGAAGGAAAACCCTCCCGCGTTAAGGCAGCGCTGGACATGCTCTGATGCGCCTCCTTTCAAAGACTTTCAAAGTCGCCCGTGAGCGTGAACGTGGCCAACGGCCAGAGAGCAGGATGGAAAAAGCCAAGGGAGGGAAGCGGCCTCAGCGGGAGAGCGGGGGATTAATGAGGAAGCATCGGTTTTCAGCCGCTGCAGATGAAAGATTAATCTCTCCAGTTTCACTATCAACTTCCTCATTAAATCCAGCTCACCTCCAGCGCGACTCACACCCATGGGCTGCTGGGCCTCCCCTGCCCAGTCACTGGGCATGGCTGGAGCTGGACAAGCACTGTCCACCCAGGCCAACATGGGGAAATGCAACACCACCACCCCAACACCACCACCCCAACTAGACCAAATCAACACCACTAGCCCAACAGCACCAAGCCAACCCCAACAACACCAAACCCAATAACACCACCACAACAAGACCAGCCCAACTGCACCAACCCCAACAACACCACCCCAGCACCAGTCCAACTACATCAGTTCAACTACACCACCCCAACAACTCCACCCCAACCCAACTACACCAAATCAACCCTGCCACCTCAACAACACCAGTCCAACTATTCCAGTTCAACCATATCAACCCAACTACACCAACCGAACAACACCAGCGCAACACCACAAATCCAACTACACCAAAGCAACCTCATCACCCCAACAACACCCGTCCAACTACACCAGACTAATACTACCAGCCCAACACCACCAGCCCAACGCCATCAGCCCAACGCCACCAGTCCAACAACACCAACCCAACAACACCACCCCAACACCACCAGCCCAACACCACATCTCCTGCAGCTGCCCTCACCCCAGCAAACCCAGGGATGCAGAGACTGAGTCAACCCAAAGCAATGCCGAGCAACCGGTCTTTATCTCCTGTTAAATTAATGACCCGGCTGGTTAATCAGTACCAAACCCCTAGGGTCAGGCCCAGGCTTGGCAGGCGGGTAACTCTCACATCTGTCAGGTGGCTTTGCACGGGGACAAGGAGGCTGAGAAAGTCCCCACGAGGTGGCCAAGCCATGCCAGGGGGCTGCACACACCCCCCCAGTGTTTGCTTTGGCTTGGGCAAGATTCTGCTGGCAACCAACCCTGTGCCTCCAAGGGAGGCTGCTCAAGAGGACCATGCAGCACAGGGCAGCAGTGGGCAGAGCCTGGGGAATCGCTGGGGGCAGAGAAAGGGAAAATTGTCTTGCCCAGTGCAAAATTTCACCTGGGAACAGACTGTAGAGTTTTAATGGGACAGTGGTGAAGGCTTGGCAATCTGATGCTGCTTTGTGCCAAAGGATGCAGGCTGACCAGAAGGAGTCAGTTCAGGTTTCCTTATTAAAAATTTTTAAAAAAACAAAGATTGGGGGTTTAGTTTGATTTTGAGGGCGGAGGGTTTTTTCCCCTGTTGTGGTTTTTCAGTTTAGAATTGAGCTAAAACACCCCTTTAGTCAACCAGCTCCACCGGAAGGAATAGGGGAACTAAATCTATATAGCAACTGTGGCTCTGTTACCACAGCCTGGGCCAGAATAGGCTTTTGGGGAAAAAAAAAATCCAGAATTAGGCCAGAAACCTCCCCAGCCCTGCTTTGGGGCAAATCCTGGCTTTTCCAATACCTATCCATAAGGAAAAGTATGTTGCAGACCACCCTCCGTCCAGTCTTAAGCTTCAAAACCGCCTGCACGTTAAACCTCCAAAACTTTGAGGTCAAGTTGTGAAACCGGCCCCGTTTCCAGGTTTCTAGGCCGGCGGTTCCCGGGCTGGTTCCACCCTGGCCCCGTGCCCGCAGGTGAGGCGATGCCAGGATCGGCCGCGCCGGCCGTGGGCGGCTGCCTGCGTCACCGGGCACGGCACCCTGAGTCACGCACCCTGCGTCACCGGGCACGGCACCCCGAGTCACGGACCCTGTGCCTGCACCCCACGCAGACCCCCCCACCCGCAATCCTGCACCCCACATCCTGGCTCCTTCTCTTCCTCCAGCCCCAGCCCCCCGCTGTGGGGCTCGGCAGTGAGCGGGATGGATGTGTAAGGGCAGGGCGGCCAGGACCCCCCCTTATCCCCTGGGTCCAACAGGGCACGACTCCCCCAGCTGCCCACGTTCCCCAATCGCACTGGGGTGCGCCACCCTGGGCACCCTCAGACTCTAGGTTCCCTCCGACCATAATGTTTATATGAGCCCCACAGTCCCCTGGGGTGAACCCCCCGGGTCTCCCCTGAGCACCCCCGGGTGCAGTGGGATGCTCTGCTCCCAGTGTCTCCTGCATCTCTCTGGGACATCCCTCCAGGCACAGAGGGGTGCAACTCCCAGGGGGTCCCCTGCATCCTCCTGGCTACACAGGGGTGCATCCCTCTGGGTGTTCCTTCCATCCCCCCAGACACAGGGGGGTGCATCCCCCGGGGGGTCCCCTGAATTCTCACAGGCACAGAACGGTACATCCCCCGGGGGGAGGGGAGTGTCCCCTGCATCCCCCCATGTACAGAGGGGTGTATCCCCCCGGGGGTCCCCTCCTTCCCCCTAGACACACAGGGGTGCATCCCCCCNAGGGGTGCACCCCCCCGGGGGTCCCCTGCATCCCCCCATGTACAGAGTGGTGTATCCCCCCGGGGGTTCCCTGCATCCCCCCAGACACACAGGGGTGCATCCCCCCGGGGGTCCCCTGCAACCCCCACGTACACAGGGGTGCATCCCTCGGGGGTCCCCTGCAACCCCCATGTACACAGGGGTGCATCCCCCCGGGGGTCCCCTTCTTCCCCCCAGACACAGAGGGGTGCACCCCCCCGGGGGTCCCCTACATCCCCCCAGGCACAGAAAGGGTACATCCCC
>VXAK01020216.1:18044-29417 GCA_013399435.1 Arenaria interpres | reverse complement strand
GGAGGGCTGGAGCCCCTCTGCTGGGAGGGGGGGACTGAGAGAGTTGGGGGGTTCAGCCTGGAGAAGAGAAGGCTCCGGGGAGACCTTGGAGCCCCTTCCAGTCCCTCAAGGGGCTCCAGGAAAGCTGGGGAGGGACTCTGGATCAGGGAGGGGAGCCCTAGGAGGAGGGGGAAGGGTTTGACACTGAAAGAGGGGAGATGGAGATGAGATGTGGGGAAGAACTTGTTTGGTGTGAGGGTGGTGAGAGCCTGGCCCAGGTTGCCCAGAGAAGCTGTGGCTGCCCCATCCCTGGAGGGGTTCAAGGCCAGGCTGGAGGGGGCTTGGAGCAACCTGGGCTGGTGGGAGGTGTCCCTGCCCAGGGCAGGGGGTGGCACTGGGTGGGCTTTAAGGTCCCTTCCAACCCAAACCATTCTGTGATTCTATGACCCCAGGGAAGCCCTTCCATGTCTTTCTGAGCCCCTCAGACTGGGGAAGCAGCAGCCCCAGACCGTTCTTCGTTTACCACCAAGGGGACCTCTCCAACACCATGAGCCCAGTCCAGAGCAGGGACTCCGGGAGGCACCCAGGGCCGGGGAGGGTGACCAGGTCCCCACTCTCCGGGCTCTCCCTCCCCTCAAAGCAACCCACAGGAAGGGGCTGGCTCCTCTGAAGTCACCTCAGGGTCCCCAGAGGTGTTTTGTATGTGTTTGCTGTGAACTGGGTCCTCTTGGAAAGGCTGGGTCAGGTCCTCACTGACATATGTCCCCACGTCCTTCTCTACAGAGTTGCTTGTCGTCTGGGTGTCCCCCAGCATGTGCTGGTGCCAGGGGTTGTTCTTCCCCAAGGGCAAGGCTTTGCCCTTCCCCTTGTTGAACTTCATGAGGTTCCCATCAGCCCATTTCTCCAGCCTGAGAGGGTCACTCTGGATGGCAACATTGCCTTCTGCTGTACCAGCCACCGCTTCCCAGTTTGGTGTCATCTGCAAACTTTGCTGAGCTGACACTCTGCCCCATCATCCAGATCATTAATGAAGATGCTGAACAGGACTGGACCAGAACAGACCCCTAGGGTACACCACCAGTGACCGGCCTCCAACCAGACTTTGAGCCGCTGATCACCACCCTTGGGCCCGGCCATTCAGCCGGTTTTCAACCCTCCTCACTGTCTGCTCATCCATCTGCATCAACAGCTTCTCTATGACGATCTCATGGGAGACCGTGTCAAAGGCCTCCCTGACGTCCAGGTAGACGATATCCAGAGCTCTCCCCTCGTTACCATGCCAGTCTTTTCATTGTAGAAGTTTATCAAGTTGGTTGAGCATGGCTTCCCCTTAGCATAGCCATGCCGGATTCTTGTCCTCAGTGTGCCTGGAAACGGTTTTCAGGATTATCTGCTCCACCACCTTCCCAGGGATCAAGGTGAGGCTGAGGGGCCCATAGTTCCTCGGGTCCTCCTTGCCCTTGACATTTCCTCCAGCTGTGAGCTCTTCTCCTGGTCACCATGATCGATCAAACATTGTTGAGAGTGGCCTCGCAATGATATTGGTCACCTCCCTCAGCACTTGTGGGTGCATCCCAGCGAGGCCCATGGACTTATATATGTCCAGTTTGCTTAAGTGTCCCCCTGACCTGATCCTCTTCCACCGGGGGTACGTCTTCCTTGCTCCAGCCTTTCTCCATGGTCTCTGGGACCTGGGATTCCTGAAGATCGATCTTGCAAGTGAAGAGGCACAGAAGGCATTCAGTTCCTCAGCCTTTCCCATGTCCTGTGGTACCAGGTCCCCCATCTCGTGGAGCAATGGACCCATTTTTTCCCTCATCTTCCTTTTGTCGCCTACAGCGGCCCTTCTTGCAGGGTTTTGACAATGCACCTTCCAGCTCCACCAGCCCCTCCAGCTCCAGCAGACTGTCCAATTCCAGCAGACCCACCAGCTCCACCACACCTCCCTACACCTGAACGCCCTCCCTCTGCAGGGCCAGACCCCGGATGAGGGGACCAAGGGGGATCTTCCCGCACGGAGCCAAGGGTGGGAGCCGGAGCTTGGGCAGACGGTGGGTTTTCCTGCTCTGCCTGCCCAGCCGGAGTCTGGCGCGTCCACCCGGAGCGGCGAGCGCTGCTCTGCTGCTGGCATGCGTAATTCAGGGGCTGAGATACGCCGGGACGTGCTCGCCCATTTCCAGACCCTAAATTTAGACGGCAGGGAAAGTACGTGGGTATGCGGCAGCAGGCAGGCTTTGGGGGGCACAGGGCTGGGGCAGATGGGGAGACAACATGCCCTCTGTGTCCTTGAGGAAGAGGAGGGCGTCACTCTGCTTGCTCCAGAGGTGAAGCTCCGGGGTTTGGCCTCTCATCAGCAAGTTGGCACAGATCTAAAAAAGCTGTTCTAAGCCCCCGTGGGCTCCCGAAGCTGCCGGCTGGTTGCAGTCCCGCGGCAGGGGAGGTCAGTGCCCATAAACTGCTCGCTGATCTCAGCTGCCTCAGGTCGCTTTTCCTTTCGGGAGGGGGCAGGGGTGGGCGCTGGGGACGTGCCCAGCCTGGCTGTGTGCGGGCACGGGTCTGGCAGCGCCCGCGGGACGGGCAGCAGCCTCGGGGACACGATGGGCTGGCTCCAGGCACAGCCCCCCGGCCGGGAGGTGAGGGCTCTGGCAGCTCCCATCGCTTCCCAGCTGGATACCACCGCCCGGTGACACCCGCGGCAGGAGTGTCCTTCAATCCCTGTCCTCCCAGGAAGGGCAAATGGGCCGCAGGGGTATTTGTCCCCTTGGTCCTGCTGTCCCCCTGCGCCTGGCAGCGACGTGAGCCCGCTGGCATGCCCAGAGCAGAAATCCCACTGGCTCCATGGACCCTGGAGGGACCAGTCCTGCCCACGCTGTCCCCTCGTCCCCTTTGAAGGTGCCGCCAGATGGCAGTGCCGCTATGACACCAGTGCACACCACTGCCGGACAGTGGGGACAGTGGCTGGGCTCGGTCCCTGCCAGCTCCTGGGTGGCCAGGCAGGAGGGAGAGGGCTCCCCAACCGTGTCACCACGGTGTCCCCACACCCGGTGAGCTGAGTCCATGCCACCACCACCACCCAGAGCGTCAGCCCCTTGCCATCCCCTTCTCAGGAGGTGGCTTCTTGGCGGCAAGGTGTGCCCTGGCCCGGAGCAGGTCCCGGTGAGGCAGAGAGTAATGTCACAGGTGACGGAGCTGTGACAGTCCCCTGTGCGCCAAAGGACGCACTGGTTTCACACGAGGAATGGGAGATGAGGGGTGCTGCCAGGCCACAGGGACGTTGTGGCTGCCTCCGGCCCCCCCTGCAACAGACCCCCCGCCCGTGTCCCCCCCGCTCGGCAGGGCTGGGAGCATCCTTGCACCTGTACCCCTAATAAACACCTTTTTCCTCTTCTGCCTCCCCCTCTGCTCTTTCTCCTGCATCCCTGAGGCATGAGGAGACATCTTCTTTCTCCTCCCCCCGGTGCCTGGTTCCTTACGGGTCAGGGTATCACTTTCTGCGGGCCATGGGGGGGACTATAGGGCTGGGGGTGTCACCAGATTGGTGGCAAGCAGGGCCAAGCGCAATTTGCCAGGGATGCCCAGGGACGTGGGGGGAAAACAAATGATCTCATGTGACTGTATCTGGGACAATACCGGCTTAGCCGTGGGCGCAGCCAGAAGGGTTCCTGCTGAGCCCGATCGGTGCTATTCATGGATAAACCTACATTACAGTAATTAATAATAATTAATAATCGAGACTGTATTTGGAGAACCAGCTAAACCCATCAAGCACCCTTCCTCCACAGCATCATCTGGCGCAGGAAAATGCAGGGATGGCGTAAGGTGCATTTTTGGGGTGATGAGGGTTTGACAAACCCCTGGTCTGTGGTGCTGTCCTACCTCTGCTGCCCTGGGGACTGGCCCCGCTCCTGGATGGGGCTTTTGGGGCACCCAGGACCCTTCCTCTGGGCCACCAGCTGCCAGCAAGCGTGTCACAGCCCTGTGTTTGGGGTGCTTTGGGGAACTGCCTCAAGATCTCAGGGTGCTGGTCATCCACACTGGGAGGTGTGGGGGGTTCCCCTGCCCTTCCTGGGCCACAGGGGACGCCAGGAGTGAAGCCACCCCCGTTTACTGCCACGGGGTATATTTCAGCTGCGCTGCCTCCCCTGGGGTTCCCAGTCCCCAGAAGAGAAGGGGGACAGGCACAAAGCCAGCCTGGGATGGGAAGGACAAATGCCAAAGTCCTGAGATTGAAGTATCTCCCTCCCCCCTTGCCTAAGGATGCCTTTGAGTCAGGGAATTAGTTTTCCACTAAGCTCTTCTGCAATAACCAGAGACGCGGGAGGACTAGCGATGGGTGATTGCATGGCCTTTAATTACGGGCAGAGGCAGGGTGTTCAGGGTCACGAGAGCCGGGATTAAAACCCAGTGCAAAGGAAAGGGATGATTTTCAGGAGGACCATTGGAGTGACTTTCTGTCTTTGAGCTCCTCATTTGTCTCTTCTGTTTGCCAGGACCTTCCCGTCCTGCAACACCGCAGGCTTGGCAGCCCAATACATCCCAAAAGCATCAGACCTTGAGACCAGCCCAACAGACAAGCCTGGTGGAGACCAAGAAAACCCTCTGAACCTAGTGATGGGCATCCCAGCTGCTGGCATTGCTTCTGGGAACCCACTGAGCATCGGGATTTGCATTTGCAACCCTCTTCGAGGAGCTTTTGCCAGTTTGAGATGTCTTAAAGGCCAGTGGGGCCATGAGGAGGTGACACGGCTGGTGGGGTCCATAATGGGCCATCACCAAACCTATTGCTCATCATCCCACAGGCTGGGGTCTTCTCCGCAAAGCCTCTCCCAGCCAGAAGAACTGTTTCTTGGCTGTGAGGCCAGGAAACGCTGGCCACCCTCCGTCCTTGAAGCTTGATTTAGCCTGGGCTCGCCGGCACAGCGACCGGCTGGAAAAGCTTCGGCATTTCCCTGCTGAGTCTGGACAGACGCTGTTTGTCTTTCTGGTGGCAATGGCCAGATGCCTGGCCGGTGATGGATGGGAGTGTCACTCAGGAGTTTCTGCACTGTCACAACTGCTGGGTCTCTCATGGGGTGGAAAATTTGGGGAGGAGGTGACTCCACTGTGAGCTGAAGGTTCTCCCCGAGGAACCAGGATCTGAGTCACTGGAGGTGGTGGAGTAGGGAGATTGGGGGAGGAAGAAGTAGGGTGAGACCTTGATCTGAAGGTGTCCTTGCTTCACCTGGCAGGAGGATCTGGTTCTTCTTTCATCTTCAGCGCAGCCTCCACGCCGCTGGGTGCTTCTGCTTTGCCGCTCGCCCCGACTCTGGGTTTGAGCCCCTTAGTTTGTTTTCTCGGCACCCAAAGGCTCCAGCCTTCCTCCAAACTCCAGCATGAGCCTCCCCTCGCCTGCATTTCCCAACATCTCCTGGGTTACAGGGTGTCCCCAGTGCCACCCGGGCATCCCAGCCAGGGCAACGCCGGGGGGATTGCAAATTCGGGATGCCCACGGAAAGCTGCCAAGGGCACAGGCGGCTTCCAAGCGTGTTCATTTTCAGCCTTAACGATTCTTCCTTTTGGAGAAACGGCTAATGAGCCGTGGGGATCCAATTAGATTTCTCCAGTCAGCCTTTCGCCTCTCTCCTTGCCGTTCAAAAGCCAAAAAAAAAAAAAAAGCCAAAAAAAAAAGCCAAAAAAACCCCACAAGCGTCGGCGTGGAGACAATTAGATCAGTGTCTCCTTAATGAGTTCATGGCTCCGGCGGAAATATCTGTCTTTGTCAGGCGAGGCAGAACCCAAGCTGTACCCATGGGGTGGGAAAGGAGCGTGCCGTGGGGTGGGAGCTGTGTTCCCTCCTTTGCAGACCCGTCGTGGGGTGCAGGTGAGCCCACAGGGTGCCTCGACGGGTTTGGGGTTTGCTCCCTGCACTGGGTGCTTCGCACAACACCCACGTGGATGCCCGGAGCCACACAGCTTATTTTTATTAAGCGCAGCAACGAGCTGGGAGTTTGCACCATGTTTCTGTAGGATGAAGGACGCTAATGAAGTCCAGATGCTCTCCAGCATCAAAGAGCCCGACTTGGGTGGAAGGACCCCAGGAAGCCCTGGGGTGGGAGAAGATCGGGGCGGGGAGAAGCGATGAGATGCCATTGGGAGCATCAAAGGCCACCTGGGTGGGGGTGAGACACCGCGGGGTGGAAGGTGCCACCAGCGAGGACCTCGTTGTCCCCCCTGGGTGCTGGCGGACCCCAGCGCCCCGATGGTGGCTGCGGCAGCGGTGCCGAGCCCCACGTGGCCCTGCCGAGCAGATTTTGCTTAGCTGCCTGGGCTATATTTAGCTGCCTGTAAAAGGGGTTAGCGAGCAGCGCCGGAGCCAGTGGCACAGCTAAGAATGTCAACGTAAGAGCAGCCAGGGATAAAAAAAGCCCAGCCCGGGCGGCTGGGAGCTTTGTACAAATCCCTCCCGCTGCTGGAGGTGGAGGTGGAGGCAGGCAGGGCTGCAGGAGCACCCGGTGACAGCTACTCACTCTCCACCCAGCTGGCCGTTTTGGGCTGCTTTGGCTGGTTTGCAGCATCCTGGAGTTGGGCTGGACAGTGAAGGTCTGTAAGGAGAAAACGGGGCCTAAAATGTGGTGGTTTCGGTTAAATTCCGGGGGTTTCAGGGCAGGCAGCCCCCTCTGTGGTAGGGGACGGTGACAGGCAGGAGGGACAGCCCGCTCCCCTCAGCCGGGAGGGGTTTGCGAGGCTCCCCACAGCCCCATCTGGAAGTTACTGGAGCACAAACAACAGCTTTGACCTTTTTTGTTGCCCACGAAGATGTCTTTTGGGGGATGCTTTATTGATGCTCAGTTAACTCCGACGCACCTTTCTTCCAAAGGCTCGCCCTGCCACCCCGATCTGGTCTCTTTAAGCAGAAACTGGGCAAATCCCACCACGTCCCAGCTCCTCCCAAACCCTCCTGCATCACTGTGAGCTCTTCCCATTGCCCTGACCTTGCCTGGCCTCACCTCCTGCCCGTGTAAACCAATGCTGCTGCCCACAAACAGCCAGAATTAAGCCGATATGGGAATCAAAGCATAAGAAAGGTGGTTTCCCAAATGGTGGCTATTTTGCCCCGGAGATAATTTGCATGTTCTGCTGGTCCATTGGGGCAGGTGATGAATATTTCCACGGCTGGGCCCCGAGAGAAGCACTTAAGAGTCATTCGATGGGGACCTCGTTTCCCTGGTGGGACCACAGCTCCCGGGATGAACAGGCAGCAGGAGGAGCCCCAAGCTGTGGCTGCGTCTGGCTGCGTGATCCCATGCCTTGGGGTCAGGAAAGAGCTTCTGCTGCAGATAAAATAATAAAAATAAAAAAAAAAATTTAAAAAATGACATTGTTTGGGTGGAAATTTCCCTTTCTGCTGGAAACAGCAAAGTTGCAAAGACCTACGCAACTCATTGCAGGTGTTCGAGCTGCCTTGACCCACAGAAACACGAAAAGCCGCTCACGTGCTGTCCCCGATCGTGGAAGGGATGTGTGGGGCTGAGTGTGCACCCGAAGGGGTGGGAGGGGGGAAGATCCCCACCACCTCCATCACCTCACGCTCGGGCTGAGGGGACACGGTGCTGCATAATTGCTGTGCCCTGGGAAGGACGGTGCAGCCAGCTCCGCTCCAGAGGGATGAGTACCCGGAGCAGAGAGGACACCCGGGAAGGGCATTTCTCTCTGCCGTGACCTGAACGTCTCCCGTCCAGGCAGAGATGCCCAGACTTTCGTCTCGCCGTGACGCTCCACCCTGCCTGGTGACAAACTGCCTCCCTGGGCAGCGTTTTGCTGGCATTTTCCCTCTCGTTTTAAATCCTTCAGGCAATGAGATGCTTTCGCCGCCTTTGGCCCCCGAGATCTCCCGGGCAGGATGGTTTATCCCACATTTTCCTCAGACCCATCCCACAGGAGCCACCTCCATCGCTCCAGGGCTGGTACCCCCCACGCAGGGACAACCCCAAGGCCGTGTCCTGCCCAGGCTCATGGAAAGTCCCTGTCCCCAGCCAGGGAACAACCTGCAGGTCCCCAAACCCTGTGACCCGTGTCCCGAAATAGCACCTTAACGGAGGGACTGACGCAGCCCAGGGGGGAGCTCAGCTCAGGAATAACCTTTCCTCCACGTCACCTACGTGCCCGGCAAGAAATCAGGGTCTAAACTGGGCTGGAAATTAGGAAGATACATCTAAAAGAGGAACAGCAAAGTGCTGCTCTCCCTCGGTGGTGACTTTTAGCCCAGATCTGAGCCCGCAGCGCTGGGCGGGCGAGTGGAAAATAGCCCTGCTCCTCCCCTGCCTGCACCCCCGGGCAGGGGGATACTGCCCCCATCCCTGGGGGGCTGCTGCCCCCATCCCTTCCATCCCCGGGGGGATACTGCCCCCATCCCTGGGGGAATACTGCCCCCATCCCCGGGGGGCTACTGCCCCCATCCCTAGGGGGCTGCTGCCTCCATCCCTTGCATCCCTGAGGGGATACTGCCCTCATCCCTGGGGGACTGCTGCCTCCATCCCCAGGAGGATACTGCCTGCATCCCCGGGGGGATACTGCCCCCATCCCTGGGGGGCTGGTGCCTCCATCCCTTAGGGGATACTGCCACCATCCCCAGGGGGTTACTGCCCCCAGCCCCGGGGGGACACTGCCTGCATCCCTGGGGGGACACTGCCTGCATCCCTGGGGGGCTGCCCCAGCCCCATGGCAGCTGGAGAGTCGGTGGCTTTTGATGAGCTTCTTCTGCAAGCGGAATAAAGCATCTCGGCAGCAGCAGGAGGAGGAGAACAGACTCTCCTGAGCCCATTTCCTCCCTGTCCTGGACCCCTTGTTTTTTAGGAGAAGCTAGGATTTAAAGCAGGTGGCAGCGCAGGGAGCGGTCTCACCCCGTCCTCACTGGCTTCACCCCCCTGATGGATCAAGTAGTCTCTCTCCCAGTGCTGGGGAGAGCATGAACAGTGTATTTTAGGTCCCCCACCAGCAGGGACACTCACCATGCTGGGAGCACTCTGGGAAGAGGCTCCCAACGTCTGCAGAGCCCAAGAGCGGGAGCCGAAAGAGCAGAGGAAGACCCGAGCAACCTTTGCTCCCGTGTCGGTACCGCACCGAGCGCCGCGGCACTGCCCCGTGCCAACACCAAACTGCCTGATAAGGGAATCATTTTACCCTTCCCGGTTGCCGTGCCGCCGGCCTTTTGTATCACCGGGGCTTCTACCCAAGAGTTTTATGACCTTCGGCTGGGAGTTTGGGCTCCTGATGCTCACCATGTCCTGGATGCAGGCTGGTTTGGGGAGGTTATTTGGTGCCAGCAATCACAAAAAAGACATTGAGGGGCTGGAATGGGTCCCAAGAAGGGCAACAAAGCTGGTGAGGGGCCTGGAGAGTAAGTCTTATGAGGAGAGGCTGGGGGAGCTGGGGGTGTTCAGTCTGAAGAAGAGGAGGCTGAGGGGAGACCTTANGAATATGGTTTAGTGATTATTATTTTTATTTTTTTTTTTGGTCAGAGTTAGGTTGATGGTTGGACTAGATGATCTTTAAGGTCCCTTCTAACATAGACAATTCTATGATTCTATGATTCTATGACTCAGGAACCTCCTGCATGCCTCAGTTTACCCACCTCCCCTAGCCCGGCTGTCCCCAGAGGGTCACACTGGCAGGGAGAAGCGCTCAGCCCCGGAAATGGGGGCAGAGCATCCCTTGGGGGTATCCTGGACGTGGGAGAAGCAAGACCCACCCCAGGGTGCTCCAACAAGACCCTCCCCAACCACTCTGGACTTCCTTCCTCTCCCTCCCAGCATCTCCTCCCTTGCTCCCGTACATCTCCGGCAGCAGAGGGATGGCAGCCGGTCCCCCTCGCCCGCCACAGCCAGTGTCACATCCGATCAGGTGCCAGGCGGGATAAACATCGCCGATGCTCGGCCCGAGACTGCTCCGGCGAGGGGAGACAGTCAAGGAGAAAACGGAGCGTGAGGAGCTAAAAATAGCATCTGGTGAAGGCTCCCCTCCCCGCCGGCCACGCGGGAGCTGCCAGTCGCCCGTCACCACGCGTGAGCGAGCAGGCGGGATAAATGTCCCTCCCGCTGGCTGGCGGGGACGGGTGGCTCCAGCCCCCCCTTTCCCTCCAGCTGTTGGGGACACGGGGGGTACCGGAGACAAGCATCCCGTTGAGACCGGCCAAGGCCTCGCCACTTCAGGGGCTCTTGCTCCTCTACAGCCCCAGCACGGCCGGATTTGCTTTGCAGAGGTCGGGAAAGCATCGTCCTTCCCGGGTCGGCAACCACGGCTGGGCCTGGGGGGGCCACCAGCTTCTCCCCGTGGCCCACGAGCCCCCAGTGGTGCTGAGGTTCCCCTGGGGAAAGGACAGGATGGGCACCTTGCTCTGGGTGCCGAGCATCGCCCCTCACCATCAGCAGGGAGAGCCAGGAATGTGGGAACGTGCCCCCAGCCCCGCTCCTGCCGGGAACAGCGGGGCCGGGGGAGCAGGGATGTCATCGCCTGGATGCACCCCGCTTCCCCAGCCCCGGGGACATCCGCTGTGCACCTCGAGAGCCTGAAGGGGCCATTTCAGAGCCTCTCATCAAAATTGTGCCGTGTCCCTGTCACACACACAGGAGAGAGACCCCACCCGGGGGGGTGGGATATCGCTCCTGCGTGAAAATTTGGGTTGATTTTAATGCACGCTTGGGGGGGCTCTGTTCATCGCTGCCTCTCCCCTCCCTCCCTCTCTGCTCCAGCTCAGGGGTGCGGGTGGGGAACCCCCCACAGCACACACTCGGTGTTGGCCATGTCCCCCCTTCCTCCTCGAGGTGACACTGGTGTCCGGCCAAGCAGAGCCCGGGCTGCCAGGATGGTGGCATCTGCTCTGCCCATCATCTGCTCTGCCCATCGTCCTTCTGCCGTGGGGACAGTCCTTGTGTGGGGCGAAACATGGGGCTGAGACAGGATCAGGTAGATTTACCCACTGGAATCGGGGTCTCTCAGCCCCACCACACACCCCCCAGGAACCATACGCTTCAGGGTTGCAGCCACATAGTTTTAATTTGATTTATTATTTTTTTTCCCCAAAAAGATGTTGAGCCTGGCAATCGGTTTTGGCCAAAATAAACGCGCAGGGAGGGGGGTGGGCTGGGGCCAAGCTGTCCTTGAGGGTGAGTGGAGCCCTCCTCACCCCCCCACCCCCCTCATCGCGGGCCGTGGGGCTCCTTCCCCGGGGTTGCAGCCAGGGACCCTAAATCAGAAGAAATTTGGGGGGTTTTTTGCNGGTTTTTTTTGCATTTTTTTTGGCCAGCAGGCTGGCCGGGCTCCTGGCCTGAGCGGAGCTGCTGGCCACTCTGGGCTACGAGCCCCCTGCCAGAGCTGGTGGGTCCTCCCAGCGCCATATGGGGGGGGCGATGTGCCCTC
>VXAK01020216.1:6167-17237 GCA_013399435.1 Arenaria interpres | reverse complement strand
GGGGGGACTGTGTCCATCACACGCTGGGGAGGTGGCTCTGGGGGGGGATTGGAGTGAGCGGTGATCGGGCGCTGAGCAAGGATTGTCCGTCTCTGGGTGGGCATTTCAGGTCAACCCCCGCGGTGGCACCTCCGTCCCACCCTTGGCCCCCACACCCCCTGTCCCCTCCTCCCTGGCAGGTCCTGGGGTCACGACTGCCCCCTCCACCCTCCATCCTGCCCCATCCTCATCTCAGCTACCCTGACCCCCCCAGCCCCTCCAGCCCTCAGCTTCCCAGATGAGAGCTTCCTGGATGATTTCGGGCCTGGGGAGCTGGGGGGGGGTCCCAGGCAGCGAGATCCAGTGCGGGGCTGAGCACCGCTCCGAGTGGGAACCACGCTCCTCTTGTGCCTCCTCCCGGGGCGGCATCCTCTCCGGAGGAAAGGGCTTCCCCAGGGACAACCCCTCCTTGCTGCCTTCAGGGCTTTATTTTGGCAGGTTGCCCCTGCAGATGCTTGGATCAGGTCCCTTTGGTCCCCGGAGCTGGCTCCTGTCCCCTGGCTGGGTGGCAGTGCCACCGGAGGGGTGGCAGAGACAGGGTGACCTGTGTTTACCCTGAACACTCACGGCTCATGACCTTGGGGCTGTCAGTGGAGGGACACCTCGACCCTTTGCTGTCACAGGGGGCTGCCCGGACTCCTCTTTCGATGTCCCCACTTGTCACAGCCAGGCAGGAGGGAGATATAATGGGGGGGGGAGGGGGGGGGTGGCGGCCCTACCACCATCTCCACCCTTTATCTGCTCAGCAGCATCTCCCCCCAAAAAGCAGGAGTCTTTCAAGGAGGAAAGGCGGTGGCAGAGCCAGGGTCTCCTCCCGTTTTTAAACTGGGGGAGCCACAGCTTTTCATCCAAAGCTGGGCTGCCGGGAGGCTGTGCTCAAGCCGTGTGTCCCCCCCGCCACCCCGGGGGGGACTGGGCCGGGCTGGAGCAAAAGACTTCACAAGGCTCTAAACTGGAGGTTGAGGTTTTTTCACCTCTAGAAGTGCTGCAACTCCCAGCCCTGCCCCTGCCAGCCACGCCGGGGGCTGCCGGGGGGCTTTGGTGGCTCGTGGAGGACTGTGCCAACCTTTGCCTGGGGACCGTGCCAGCGTCCCCAAAGGCAAGCAGTGGGTTGGAGGGCAGAGATGGAGGGGGTGACTGGGAGCTGGGGGATGCTCGGTGGGAGGCTGTCAGTGGCTGTGGTTGCAGCCCCTCTTGGGGGAAGCCGTGGGGTTCAGCTCCCAGTTCAGCCTGAGCAGCTCTGGCACCCGTTCCTGACCTGGCCCCAGGCTCCCTCACAGGACAGGGTGCTCCGATCCCCTGTGGGGACACAGCTCCGTGAAGGATGAGGACAGGGGCCCCAGCACTGCTCTGACCTTGGCTCCTCGGGCTGGCGGTTCCAGCACCTGGCTCAGCCAAAGGGCGATGGATCCAGCTCTGCTCCATCAGGGCTGTTGATTCATTTCAAGCCCTGCCTCTCATCCTGGGCTGCCTGCACAGGTTTCTTCCCTCCTTGGCTTTCGGTCCCTTCCCCAGGGGCCAGGCGGTTGTCACTGGGTGGTGGGGAAGGTGCTGTGACAGCCACCGCGGCCCCATCGGGGAATCCCGATGATGCTCCCAGCATCTGTGCAGGGTTGGGGGAAAACATCTGGACCGCCTCCGTGCGAGGCCTCACCGCAGGGGAAGCCCATCTGTCCCTCCCGAGGGGACGCTGCCAGGGGAGCAGGACACCCTGGAAGATTTCCACCTCCCTTCTTGGATCAGTTGCCGTGGGAAGGAGAAAATCTGCCAGGGACCCGGGGAGCAGCACATGGCGATGCTCCCTGGGGAGCCGGAGGTACCAGCTGCAGCACGTGGCCTGGGAAGCCCTCAGCTGGCTCTGCTCCCCAAAATTAATTATGTGGGTGCCTGCACGTGTCCTGCTGCTTGGGCAAAGCTGGGGAGCCTCCTCTGAATCCGAGCATCACTTCCCCAGGGCACCCCGCTGTCCTCTCCGCCGGACCCGGCTGGATGCAGGAGCACCTGTGGGCTGAGCTGGGCTCTCCTTGGTGTGACCCGTCCAACCTTTGTGGCGGGACCAGTATCCCCCAGCATCGGTCTGTGGAGTCACCAGACAGGTGGGGGGAAGGGGATCTGGAGGAAAAGGGCCCTGGAGGTCCCCGTGTGGCCCCTGGTTGTGGTGCTACCACAATGCCCCGGGATGGGCAACAAGGAGCATCACCCACCCCGACCTGTCTGCAGCAGGACAGGGCTGGGAGGGGCAGACAAACATCCCCCAACTCCGGGAGCTGGACCATGGGCATCTCCTGGTCCCAACCAGCAGCAGTTGGAGAAAAGGGACCTTGAGCTGGGAGAAAAGACACCCCACAGTGCACAGCCAGCCTGGGGCATTTCAGAAATTCCTTGTGTCAGATGTGCCTGGGTGCCTCGTGTCGCCCAGCCCATGGCACTCCCGGCACGGCACAGCCCAGCATGTCCTTGGTGGCACCCAGCTGGCACCCTGTGCTCCCGCAGGTCTCCCAGCCCCTGCCCCTGGCAGCCCACGGTCCGCGTTGCAGCATCCTCACAGCTCCTTGGGTTTCCCCTGGCACAAATCCCTGTGCCACCCACGGGCTCCGCACCCGCAGCCAGAAGAATCGAGGATGTCCCCGTCCCCTGCGCCTCAGATTGGGTCTGTTGGCTCCCACCCAGGATGCCCAGGCTGGAGCAGCTGACAAAAAGCCATTTGGGGAGGAGGGAGCCTGGGACTGCTAAAGAATGGAACCGATTTAGATGTGGGTGACACGTTTATTATGCAAAATTACAGTTTGTGCTGTCGTTGGAGCAGCTAACTAAAGGTTACGGTGGGAGCTGTATTACCCAGGGCTCAATCATCATAATTGCCTCCCATTAGATCACCCACTTCGTAACTGAGACGTGAGGTAGGGGAAGCTCCTGTTTACCTCCCCTGGCTACGGGTGCAAGCGCCGATTTACCCGTGGTGCCAGGTCCCTCTCTGTGGGGGCTGCGGGTGGGTTTCCATCGTCCCCACCTGAAAGGGGCTGTTGTATTTTCCCCCTTGGACTCAACAAGGACCCGAATGTTGATGATGGGACTGAGCAGAGCCACGGCATGAGGAGCACGGGGTAGATGGGCTCAGCCATCCCACCCAGCACCCAGCACCCTTGCAGGGTCCCCAGTGGGCAGCCAAACCCCTCAGGCGAAATTCCTCTTCTCCTCCCTCCATACCAGCAATTAAAGGTCATTAACTGATAGGGCAGTGTAGGCAGGGAGGCTCACAAGCCCTGGAAGAGGTCACAGCCCACAGGCTGGCAAACACTGGGCTGGCCTGGGAGTGGCTGGAGTAGCTTCCATCCCTCCCTGGGACATGGTGGGATCCCTCCCTGCATCATTCCCTGGGATGCCTCCATCCCTCCCTGCATCCTTCCCTGGGATGCTTCCATCCCTCTCTGGGATGCGGCGGGGTCCCTCCCTCCATCCCTCCCTGGGGTGCCTCCAACCCTCCTGGGATGTGGTGGGATCACTCCTTGGGATGCAGGAGAACATCTCCCGCCTGGTTGTTCGGGCAGGGGAGGACAAGCCCGTGGTCCAGGCTGCTGATGTGTGGGACGGGAGACGAGCGGGAGCAGGGAAACTCCTGGTTTATGGGTGATCCCAGTCTGCACCCACACTGACGTGTGAGTGAGGGCCTCGCTCTGTGCTCGTGCTGGTTGCGTCCTCCTGCGTGGTGGTGCCGAGCTGGGTCATGTAGATGTCACCTCCCTGCTGTCACTGGGAAGCCAGGAGCTGCCAGCGCTGCCAGCCCAAAGGATTTACCATGTTCCCACAGCAAATAGCCACGACCGGAATATCCCTGGTGATTTTTGGGGTGCTTTTCACTTTCCCGATGCCGAAGAGTGGGTGGGCTGGCGGGGATGGCGGTGGCCGTGGCACAGGGATGGGATCCTTTTGCTGTCCTAATGCTGCTCCTGCCCCGGTGCTTTGCCCAGCCCGAGTGTCAGACCCCGGCGAGGGAGATGCCAGCTCCTTCCTTGGGGATGCCCTATTGCAAAGCAGCTCCATCCCTGGCAGCGGTGGCTTTCCCTGGGTCCTGCCTGCCTCTTTGCAGAGGCACCTCACGCCTCCCAGCTGCCGGGGAGCAGGACCCCTGCCCTGCATGACGGTAAAAGCCAGAGGTGCTTGTTGTTAGCACAAAGTGAAGGAAAAATTGTCATCTCCAAGTTTCCCAGGAGGGAATTGGGAACCCAGAGGAGATCGGGCGGGATGGGAAGTGTTAATGTGCCCCGGGCTCCAGGAGGATGGAGAAGAGGACCCAGGACATGGTTATTCTCTCTCTGGGTGAGCGGGCCCTGATGTACACCCCATGGCCGGCACAGCTGAGGTTGTCTATCCCCCTCCCTCCTGCGCTGGGATTTGGGAGCTTTTGGGTGCGGGGTAAGTCCCAGGCAAAGGCCGCAGTGATGCTGCACAGTCAGCCCACGTCCTCCTGCCTCTGCCCACTGAGATTTTAATAAGAGCAACTCGGGCTTGTCCAAGAATGAAATTAAGACAATCCAGAGCCCATCACACATTCAGCTTTCCCCAGTGCTTTCAGCATCTCCCTGGGATGCCCCGTGTGCTTCTCCCGTGGCAAAAGATGCCTCCGTTTTCTCAATGTATGGACTTGTTGGAGATGCTGTGCTCAGCGGGGCTGTGTTGAGATTAAACTGCTGAGTCCTCCAGAGCGCTTTTTCCCAGCTCAATCCCCATCTGTGGGATCAAAAGGGCATTTTCTCTGCGGTCGCTGCCCTTTGGGGAAGCCAAGCCATGGTGTGGTGAGCACCTCAAGGTCTGGAGGCGCCCAGGTCCGGGCTGGCAGCGTTTGGGTTTGCCCTGCGGATGCTCAAGGAAACTTTGGGTTTGGATGTCAGCGAGCGCATGAGCTGGTTTCGCTCTTGCCCTCGAGCAGGACTTGCTCTGATTTGTGTTTGCAGCACTATAAGCCAAAGTGACAGTTTATACAAATAGCCTGAAATCCTGTCTGGAGAGACTCAGGTTGGATTTTATTATATTTTTTTTTTCCTGGCTTTCGGGAGGGTATTAAACAGAGCTGAACTCTGCCGTCACCCCCAAACGTGATGAGACCAGGACTGATGGAGCAATAAGGCACCCTCCGTTTCTCCCAGTGACTCCATCCTATGGATGTCAGCAGCAAAACCCACCTCTGGTGCTCATCTGCCCCTTGACATCCAGGAATTGTGGGGAATGGAGATTATCAGTGTCCTGTTTGGGAGCCCTTCATTCTCACTCTTTGCCTTGAATGGGAATTTAGGTACCAATATCCACCAAGCCTGGACAGTCCTGCTGTGAGCCAGTGAAGGGAGGAGTTTATGTTCAGTGGAGGCCGGCGTTAGCTGGGGCACATCTCAAAGTTTAGCATGAAAAAGGGATTCCTATGTTCTACAGCTAGACAAAAAAATCCTAAAAAAAAAAAATTCAGCCCTAAAGCAAGCAAAAAGGAACCAGAGGGTGGATAAAGGCAAGTGAAGGATGATCTTTAAAAGCATCTTTGTAATGCAGGGAGAGATTTGGGTGGAATAATTCAGGATTGGGGTATGAGCAGGGCTGGGACTGAGCCCAGACCTGGTCCTGCCCCCCCGCAGGGCAGTGGTGGGGACCAGGGAGGGAGCAGAGGAAAGGGAGAAGAGGGGCATCGAGATGATGAGAGGGATGTAAGGATGATGGAGGGGAGGAAAAGACACTTCAACGTGCCCCAAACAGAGGGATGAGGCAATTCAAGCACGAGCAGGAACTGTGGGGAGGAGAGAAAGCAGGTCAGGCTGCGAGGGTGGGTGAGCAAGAGCAAGAGAGGGGAGGAAGGTCAAAGCGCAAAGCAGGACACCACGGGAAGGGGCTTAGAGGGTAACGAGAATTACTGCTGTAAGTACATTAGTTTAACGAGGAAGATCCACTGCTCAGCAGCGAGGGGAGGTGGTGGGAGCCCACGTGTTGGAAGCCTTTTGGGCAACGGTGGTTGCTGGAAAGTGCCTTGCACAGAGGGGCCGACCCCACGGGTACCAGGACATGCTGGACCTTCTCAGGCTGGGCCAGAGAACTGGGGAGCTGCCAGTGTAACCTCCTCTCTAAAAACCTGCAGGAATGATTCCTCGAAGGTTTGGGAAGGAGCTGAGGCCATGCAGCGAGGAGGAGCCGGGGAAAAATGGAGGAAAAAACAGGATGAGACCTCAGTGATGATCTGAGCATCCAGGCAGAGGTTCGCTTGGGTCCCTGAGCTGCTTCACGCCGTGCTGTGTCACCGTCACTCAAAAGGTGCCAGGCAGGATCTGAGCTGGTCCAGGCACCTTCCCAGGCTGCCTGGAAACCGGGTGATTTAGGGACACAAGTGCTGGTCCACGGTTGGAGAGGTTTTGCTGCCGAGGGCAGGCAGTGGGGTGCCTGCATCGCTCCAGGGCCAGGCTCTGGCCACTGCTTCCCTCCCAGCACCACTTCCCGCGGGATCAGCATCTCCAGGCACTTGGGCTTGAAGCAAAACCTGTTCTCCACCTCGCTCTGCATCTCCACGTTAAATATTCCCGCACCAGCCAACATCCCTGAGGCCTTTTCCCTTCTCATTTTCTCCCCCCTGCCCTGGAGATGATGAGTTTGGGATAATATTTATTCCCATCCTTCCCTCTCGGCTGGATCCTGGGAGCTGTTTATGGGCTGCTGACGGCTGACAAAGCCCATTTCTCCATGGCAGTGGGTGCCTGCTCAGCATCTCCTGGGCTCCGGCACCGGCAGCCGCATCCCTCGAAATGAAACTGCCGGGACCAAACCTGCTGCCTCCGTGGGAGATCTCTCGGCTCTCCAGATTTTATCCTGTGTTTAATTATTGCCATCTGCTGTTCCAGGCTCCAGGGGCTGCTTGGTCTGTCTGGTGGCTGTCGGTCTCTGGTTAAATCAGCCTCGTTGGATTTTCCTCCCGTGTGGGACTCATCGTTGATTTTCCTGGATGATGCTCTCATCCCTTTCTGATCTGGGGCAGCTCTTTCCTTCCCGGCTGGCAACGCTCATTTAATTCAACATTACGGTTACGCTTTGGTAAATCCTTCCCATTTTTCATCAGGTTCATCGTCTCTTAATAACCTCAACGTTGTGGATTTTCAGAGGGCTTGTGCTGGTCTGTAGCGTTTTTCATTGGCAGAGCACAGCATAGGCCCCATAATACATTGAATTAAGCAAACATGAAGAATCTCCCTCCTTATAAAGAAAGCCAAGAACATTAAATGGTCCAAACCTACACTCCCAAATCAGCTAACAACCCATCAACCTCCCTGAAGCTGAAAAAGCAAATCCTCATGCCTATAGTTAAATGAATCCTTAACAAAACTTTACAGACATCGCTGTAACATCTCCCTGGTCCTAAACATCCTGGAGCTTTTCTGGTTCATGAGCCCTGGGAGGGGGGGATGCATTTGGCAAAGCTGGGCAGTGTTGTGTGACCGTGGTGGGGATGAGGAGACGTCCCGTGGTCCCCACGCTCCGGGTGCTGGCTCTGGCAGCAGCTACCGATGCTGTTTTGGGTGAGCCTGTGAGCGTGGTCTGGTCCCTCCCTGAGCTCTGTTTGAGGGGACATCCCTGTCTCCATCCCTGGAGAGGGTGCTGCCCGTGGAGGTGTCTGACCCCAACTGAACCCTTGCTTCCTTCGGCTGCTCCATCCCCAGGGTGGTCACACCTTTCTCAGCCTGTTCAGCATCTTCCTTCCTCTGAGGCTTTTATATCCAGGGAGACATGAGATTAGGTGAAACCTGCCATGGCAGAGGGATGACCTCCACCACCAAACCCTGCTGCCCATCCCACCCAAACCCCGGCAGGACGGGACTGAGCTCCTCCTGATGCCCTTGGCTGGTTTCCTCCCATTGATGGCAAAGCCCAGGTCTGGAATGGGGTGGCCATAGCATGTCTCTTCCCATCCCTGCCTGCAGTTGGTGTCCCTGCCTGCTGGTGGCAGGGAAGGGGATGACTGTTTCCAACTCAGATGTGTCCCTGGACTGGGTCCGTCCTTCCTTTCCCCAAGGCTGGGAGAGGAGGAAGACGGGGAAGAGGAAAAAGGGGTTGGATGCTTCTAACCTGAAACCACTCTCCCTCCCAAGGTCTCAGTAGGGGTGTCCAGCTGGAACACCTCCTTCAAGCCACGGATTTTGGCTTTTTTGGGCTTGGATGAGAAGGTTTGGAGCAAAGAACAGGCAAACAGGGAGCAGAGGCTGGGGCAGGAGCCCTTCTTCCTGCTGTCTGTGGGTGCTGGAACTCCCCAGGCTGCTCCGGGCTCCAAACTCAAAGACAAGCAGTGGGGCAGCACCCGACACAGGGCTGGGGAGATGTTTCCTGCACCAAATCATCTGCTGATGGCAAGGTCTGATCCTGCACAAGGTGCCCAGGCAGCCTGGACACTGGGTATGGGATGGGATGGCAAAATCTCTCTTCTCTTTCATCTTGTGACCACTTTGCATCTCGCCCACTAGCCTTCAGCCAGACCATCACCCCCCTCCTTCCGCTTTAACGATCACCACCATGGCCAAATTGTGTTACTGAGCACCCCCAGCCCGTACCGAGCAGCTCAGCGTGTGCCCACAGTTCTCACGAGAGCTTCGGGCCTCAGCGGCACCACAGGGATGGAGCTCTTGTGTTGGGAGAACGTTGTATTGCGTGATGATGCCCAAGAGTCGGGAGCCTCCCAGCCTGGGTATGGCCTTGCAGGACATCTTCCTGTCTCCTGGTGGCACTCTGTGCAAGAGACAGCTTTTGCCACAGGGGGGGCTGATTCCCAAGGGACTTGATCAAAGGGACAGGACGCTACTGTCCTTGTCCATGGCAGGGGTGTTGGAACTTGATCTTTGAGGTCCCTTCCAGCCCAAACCATTCTATGATTCTATGACATGTCCCTGTGCCATGTCCTCCCTCCACCTCTTCCCAGTACCTTCCACCCCGGCCCATCTCCAGGAGGGATTAGGGTTTATTTCTGCCCTACCCTCTGATATCCCATTAGGGGCATTAAAATAGGAGCCGGTGGCCCCGAGGACCTTCCATGTGACTGCAAGAGCTTTTTTGAGACCATGCTAAGCCTCCCGGAACCAGTCCTTGCTTAGAGAGGGAAATCCCTGCTCTCCGGGTGGGGGGCCGGGGTTTATGCAACATTATTTGCCCACCACGGGGCTGGATTTATACCCCAGGGCCAGGAGAACGCGGCAGTGCTCGGCACAGGGTGGGCATTGGTACCTTGGGGCCCAGGGGGACAGGGGACAGCCTGCTGGGCTCCCCGGGACAGTGATGCTGCATCCCAGGAGTGCTCAGGATTCCCCGTGACAACCCCCCCAGGGGTTTGTTCCCCCCCAGCAGCTTTTCTGTCTGTGCCAGCATGGAAATCCTGATCCCTCATGGGAATCCTGATCCCTCTGCACAGCTTTTCGGGGCACTGGGGGAGTGTACTGGGGGGGTAACCCCTGCCCGTGTCCCGGCCACCCCACCCCCAGCGTCCCTGGAGATGTGGGAAGGAGATGGGCAGGATCCAGCCTGGTCTTGAAGGTCGGTTCTTGCCCGGTTCTCCAGCACCGGAGCCAGCAGGGGCGGCTGGGGCTGCCGGGGGAGCAGCTCCGATCCAGCCCTGCAGGGCTCCTTCCTGCTGGGGTGTGCAAAGAACCAGTCTGTGTGTGTGTGTGCACGTGTGTGTGCACACACGTGTGCGTTCACGCCTATATGCATCTGTGCCTGCATGCCTGCCCACGTGCATGGCTGCCTCTGTGCATCTGCATGTGTGGTTACATGCGTGAAGGCATGACTTCATGCACATGCGTGTGAACATGAGTGTGCGCGCATGCGTGCATGTGCCTGCTTGCGCACACTCATGCGTCCACACCATCAGGCGTGCCAGGCGTGTGAGCCCTGGCTCACCCCAGCCCCTGAACCCAAGGGGTTCCCTGGGTGACACGGTGGGTGCTCCGGTGCCCTCATGGGTGCCACACGCCACCAGCCCGTGCCCTGGTGCCCGGAGCAGGGGCTGTGGGGCCGAGGGCTCCCATGGGGCGAGCGGGCGTCGCTGTGGGGCGCTCGGTGCCAGACCAGGGATGTGAACTTGAACGTGTAGTGTGTGGTGGGAAACTCTGTCACCTCCTGGTGACACAGCTCCGGCACTAATGGGAGCTGGCAGGAGCCCTTGCCCGATGTAGGGTTGCACAAGCGTGCTGGCGTGCGCACAGGGCACATGGCGTGCACACGTGTGTGCCAGAGGGTGGTACAATGCAGCATGCCTGCACACACGTGTGTGAGAGGGTGCCACACACGCACAGTCACATGCCAGGGAGTGCCATGGGACAGTATGCGTGCACACACATGTGCCATGGGACACCACGTATGCACACAGGTGTGCCAGGGGATGCCATGCATTCACACACATGTGCTACAATGCACCACGTATGCCCATACGTGTGCCAGGGGACATCATGCGTGCGCGTGTGCAGCAGAGGGCACCACGCATGCACACTCTGGGGCTCCGCTCCCACTGCACGTACACGTGCACTCACGCACCACAGCCCAGCCAGGGAGGCTGCACAGAAACGTGCACACACACGTACCAGTGCACACACATGTGCCAGTGCACACACATGTGCCAGTGCACACGCCAATGCATGCAGCTCCAGATGCCGTAGGTGTGCGCTTGTGCACACACACACAGAGGGAGCATCCCGCCTCTGCTGTGTCTGCCACGGCACAGCAGAGCCACCAACCCTGTCCTTGTCACACACCTGGGCCTCGCTCCGTGCCTCAGTTTCCCCACCTGAAAAGGGCCTGGGTCCTGCCTCCCACGCGGCAGCTGCCCAGTGACTAATTACCGCCGGGTTAATCATTGATTTCTCCTCCTCGCACTCAGCCAGGGTCACTCGTCCCGCTCAACACAACACCTGCGCCCAAGGACTTGGGGACCTTGGCTTGTCCTCCACCGGAGAGCGATTCCCACGGGGACACTGGTGAGTTCATGCCCCCCCCCCAGCAGGACAAGCTCCCCCTGCCACCAGCTTG
>VXAK01020206.1:0-17794 GCA_013399435.1 Arenaria interpres | reverse complement strand
TATGATTCTATGATTTGTAATATATTTATGTAGCTTTAAGAAAAAAGTCATTAAGTAGAAGATGAATACAACTTTGAAAAAAAATCAATCACTAATTTGAGTTCTAAGCACCTAAGGTCTACATATTGATAAAAACAATAGGTATTAATCACTTTTATATGTTAAATAAATTATTTGTGAAATACTAAACTCTGTGTGTATCCAAATTAAACACAACGAGTGAGACCTTCTGGGTGCTGAGGGTGCACCTGAATCGGTTGTCTAGATCACTAATAAAACCAGTAAACATTATCAGCCTTCTCCAGGCAAGAAAAGAAACAGCAGGTAACATGAGATTTTAAGGTCATTTTATTAAGTGGACCAAGTGAGGGATAGGCTTTGTCAGGGAAAGCTTCATACACACATATACACACACACACACTTCTACAGTTCCCTGAGACGCACCCCTTTTTTCACTCAGTTGAGCTGAGGCAAAGGCAGTTCTTGCTCTCACCAGCCTTATGCTGGGCATCAATATGTAACCCTTCCCCACTTCCCGTTGCTTTCAGGTGCTGTCAAGCAACTGCCTTACAATGCTTTCCCTCAACTCCACTACTAATGGTTTTATAGCCACGTGTTGGCACATGACACCCATCAAATCAGTTCATGACCAGTCATGCTGTACCTTTCCAGCAGTTTCAGGTGTTGCTGTCCTGTCCCATGACTATGCCAAAGCTCTTCACACAGAAGTCTCCCTTGCATTGACATTGGCTATAGCGTGTCATAATCAGTCACCCACATCTTAATCAAAGCAAGGTCATGATGCTCCCATTACAGGCCTCTTGAGAAAGAAGAGTATTGACACTTGAGGAATACCAGTAGCATTCAATTGTTAATTGCACTAAAAGCAAGGACTGAAGGCCTTGCTAAGATAGAAGCACACAACGAAGTAAAGAACACTCTTTACTTACAGTCATTTCACTGTAGAATGCAATCAAATTGGTTAGGTGCAATTAGCCCTTGATAAATCATCTTGAGTGTTCCTGATCACATTTAGCATAACTCAGCCAGAGAAGAAAATTATTGGCATTCAGTCCTGAATTCATTCTTTTAGCCTTTCAAGCTTCCAAAATTTTGGCAAATTTGATACTTTGTCAAATAATAATGTAGGTCAAAACTGACGTCATATAGGAGAGAATGCAATCACTTGTCAGAACTAATGAAGCCTATGTACATATTATCTGTCTCTGAGTTGTAAATATTTCACATAAAATTGATTTCTCACAACAGTATTGTTTGCCAGAAAAGAAAGAAACAATCTTTTTTATTATCTTTTTACTTTTCCTTATTTTCATCCCTTTGGTGTTTTGTGAATTCATGTGAAAAAAATGATTAACAATAAGTGATGTAGTATATAAAAATGAGTTGTTAAAAGTACTCTTGTGTTCATTTGCCATATCAACTAAATCACAGTTCTATTTAAATGATATTTGACATTTAAACAACTAGATTGTGATAGTTTGGCTCATGTTTGCCATAACAAAAAGAAGTTCATTGACTGTTTAACATTTTCACAACTGTTCCTGCTGTATTTTCCTACAGTGATGACATTACAAAGAAATTAAAACAAAAAAGCATGTTTGTTATATCACAGAATCAGATAATTGAGGAGCTGATGAAGGGGGTGTCTGCTGGACCTGACACAAACAAGGAAGAACTGGTTGTGATGTGCAGGCTGGTCTGCATCAACCATGAAATGGTGGAGTTCAGGATACTGAGAGGAGGAAACAAGGTGAAAATCAGGATCACACCCCTGGACTTCAGAATAGCAGACTGTGGCCTCTCAGGGACCTGCCTGGAAGAATCCCATGGAGTACAATCTTAGGGAGAAGAGGACAAGTGTTTGAATTTCAAGGTGACTTCCTCCAAGATCAATAACAGTCCATCTGGAGGTGCAGGATGTCTTGCTAAGGTGGCAGGATGTCTGCATGGACAAATAATCTTTTGACAAAAGGAACAGACATAAAAAGGAAGTATATAAGTGGTGGAAGGAGGGACAGCATTGGGTACTGTCAGATCTTGACTTCTACAGATACATCAGTAGCAAAAGAAGACTAGTGAAAAAGGAGGGCCTACAGTTGAATGGGGCAGGGACCCTGGTGAAAAAGGACATGGAGAAGGCCAAACTACTGAATGCCTTCTTTACTGCAGTCTTTAGTAATAGAAACAACCTTCAGGAATCCTAGACCCTTGACACCAGTGCCATAAGCTAGAGCAAGGAAGACTTACCAGTGGTAGAGGAGGATCACGGTAGGGAATATTTAAACAAAGTGGATGTCCAAATGTTAATAGAATTTTATGGGATGCATCCACAAGTGCTAAGTTAACTGGCCAATCTCATTGCAAGGTTACTCTCAGGTATCTTCAGAAGGTCATAGGGACTGAGGGAGGGCCCTGATGGATTAGAAGAAAGCAAATGTCGCTGTCATCTTCCAGTAGGTAAAGGATGAAGATTTAGAAAACTACAAGTTTTAGGTGGTACAGCAAATAATTCTGGAAACCATTTGTAGACTTGTGAAGGCGAAGAAGATGACTAAAACTTGTCAGTATGGACTTGCAAAGGGAAAATCACTTACTTGGTGGATGAGAGGAGAGCAGTGCATGTTCCTTATCTCAACTTTAAATAAAGCTTTGGACACTTTTTTACAGAATGTCCTCATTGAAAAGTTGAGTAAGTTCAGGATAGGCAAATGGACAGTAAAGTGATCTGAAAACTGACTGAGCTGCTGGGCTCAAAAGAGTCGTGATTATGATGTCCAGTTAGAGGCCAGTCACTAGGGCTGTTTCGCAGGGTCAATGCTGTGGCTAATACAGGTCATATGTTCATTAGTGATCAGGATGATGGTACAGCATGCACCCCCTGCAAGTTTGTATGGGACAAAAAACAGAGACGAGTGGCTGATACATCAGATTGTTGTGTGGCCATTCAGAGGGACCTTGACAGTCTGGAAGAGTGGGCAAATAGGAATCCCAAGAGGAATAATGCTATGCATAAGTACACATAGGAGACCAACTGGCTAGAAAGGAGATTTATTGAGGGTCCTTCAGGGTCCTGGTGGACAACAAACAGACTATGAGCCAGTGACTCACCCTACAGCAAAGAAAGCCAACAGCCTCCAGGTCTGTATTAGGTAGAACATTGTCAGCAGATCAAGGGAGGTGATCCTTCCCCGATGTTCAGCTGTGCTGAGATACACCCAGAGTACTGGGAACACTTCTGCTCTCTGTAGGACAAGAGAAACATGGACCTATTTGAGCTAGTCCTGTGAAGGGCCACAAGCATGATTGAGAGATTGGAGCACCTGTCATACAAAGAGAGTACAAGAGAACAGGGGCTCTTCAGCCTGGAAAAGTGAAAGCTCAGGGGCATCTTAACGATTTACCTGATGGGGGTAATAAAGAACAGAAATAGGATCTTCTCAGTGGTACCCAGTGACAGGAGAAGAGTCAATATGTGTGAACTGAAATACAGGAAATTCCATTTGAACATATTGAAAAAACCAAAACGAACAAACAAAAAGAAAACCTACCAAAAAACCAGAAACAACAACAAGAACAAAAAAGCGCCCACAAAACAAGCAAACAAAACCCAGGAAACTTTTATGACTGTAGCAGTGACTGAACACTGGAACACGATGTTGTGTCACTATTTTTAAAAACCTGACCATACATGGCCCTGAGCAACCTGCTGTAGCTGACCCTGTTCTGAGCATGGATTTCGGGCTAAACGATCTTCATTTCACTTTCTTTACTGTTATGTGATTCTGTGAATATGTGATTTAGGTGGGCTCCAGTTCCCATGTTTTACACCTAGTTATCCTAAAGCACAGCTTCTTAAGTTGAACCTGTTCAAGAAAAGGTCAGTCACAAACCAGTATATGATCTCTTAATTATGTAGGGTAGAAAGGGTGGGAGAACATTCTATTCTGTGGTTGTCATTGCTAAGAGGTTAAAGAAATGCTAATATCTACTTCCAACTGTCTTAGCGCTAATTCTGCTGTCTGGAACTATTTTAAATTATGACTCTGTATTTTATAATCTTGAGCAAATATCATAAAAAAAAAAATACTGAATCTTTTTGGAAGATATTATTCCATTTAATACTCTTGTCTTCTCCAATCCAGAAATTTTGTTGAATTTCACTGAATGAAAGTCCTCCATGACAATTTTTTCTTTTTTCTGGTACAAACTTTAGAAAACTGCATTATTAAAAAAGACTTTTAATGTCAGGATTGCAACAGGAAGCAGGTCAAAGATGTTATCTGCTCAAAATATTAAAAAGATGTACAAACATAAGTAAGAAAGGCTAAATCAATAGATAAAAGGGATTAATCAAATTTAAATTTTTATTGTAATAAATTAGGTGAATTTTATACCATTTATGTAGAAATAGGCACCACTGAATTTTAGAATTGGATGGTATCTGTCCTAATGGTACTTGTTTCTTGCCATTGAATGTTCTAGATATCTACGGTGACTAAAGCAGATACCTGTGCTACAGGTGTTTAAAATTAGGCAAGATAAAATTGTGTCTTACAGGTATTAGTTTTACTACAACTGTAAAAAACCTTTTACTTCCACCTGTAGCAGATGTGAAAAAGTAATATTTTGCCTAGCTACAAACTTCTGTTTTCAAGTATCATTGCAAACAATGACATCAGCAGTGTTGTGAAGCATCATTCTCAAAGCAAAACCCCATTATATCATGGACATGTCTATTAATATGACATGAAAGTAGACAAGACAAGTTTAGTACTTTTCAAATATTTGAAATAAATTGTTCTGTAATTTGAACTATATGTATTAATGAAGTTTGAAAACAAAAACTGCACGGAATACTTTATTTACTTTCTTATTCCTATGTTTTAAGAATAATTAGGTAAATCACCAATTAATTTCATTTTTAATAAATGCAGATTTTCTCTTTCAAATTCCTTTTTTATTACCTTATGTTACTAGAAAGATATTGTTATGCTAACTAGCATTCTGATACCTTTGAAACAAATTGTTCCCCGTCCAACCAGAGGAAATGCAGCTTTGTGTAATTTCAGACAGTTTGAATTTCTAATTGCTGAAGGCAAGTAGTAAATACCAAAATGTTTCCTTCAGCCATATGAAAAAGAGAAGATTAGAACTTTCCTACTCACCAACAAGTTAAAGTATAGTTTTTGCTTTAATCTATCTTCAGTCTAACATCAATACTATGATTATATACGTGCTTAATATATTATTATATACCCATTTTCTGTGAACTATTTTTTTTCTGTTAATGAGACTTGCCACCTTTTCTCTTAAGGATTATCTGCTAATATACATAAAATCTCTACTAAATACCAAGAATGTAACTTGGCTGCCCCAGACATTTTGTTCCCATTTCTGAAATCCTGCTGTAATTCAAAAGAGATGATGAATCTTTCAGGAAATACTATTTCCTGACCTTGTAACTTGAGCTTGTAACTCCCTTGTAATTGAGTTGCCTCCCCAGTAAGACAAAGTGATTGTGGAACAACTAAGTAGGATTTACTCTACTACTGACTGTTATCATTGTGGCTCTAGGACTGATCCTGAGACAGATGACAAAATCCCACAACATAAGTATGGGACTACGCCAATAGAATAAAGAGTGGTGCTGGAAAACAAGGCAATGGAAACGTAGTTCTACGCCTGACAAAATATCCAAAGTGCTAACCTGAGAATAATCAGAGAGGACGCATCCACTGCACCTTAGCTGCCAGGGGTCCACCCTGCAGCACCTACTGGGAGAACAGGGCCTGGCTGGCTGGGGCTTTGAGCAACCTGTTCAAGTGGGAGGTGTCCCTGCCCGTGGCAGGGGGATTGGAACTCCATGATCTTTAAGGTCCCTTCCAACCCAAACTGTTCTATGATTCTGTGGGGATGCTGACTGGAGCCAGCTCAGAGCCCCACAGCTGCCTGGCAAGGCCATGGTGGTGGAGGGGACCAAGGTCTGGCTAGGGAGACAAGAACTGGAACTTGAGAATTCATTGGAATGCAGAGAGCTGTTCAATTCACTGTGCAGGACAGACATCTGAATTTGGGACATTTGTGAGAATCTTTGTTCACAGATATAGTAACAAGTTTTTTCTAGATAGTTACTCCATGTAAAATGAACGTGTTTATGCAATTTTCCCCTTTTTCCCTCTAATATACTGAGTTGATAATTATCTTTTTGCATAAGCTGTACTGAAAAATATACAATACAATAGTGAATGCTATGTTTGTTGTTTTGTTGGGGTTTTTTGTGGTGTATGAATGTTATTAATGTATTCATCTGCTTTAGGCAAGAGGCAGGGTGGTAGGGAAAAAATCATTAAAATGAGGCATAGAAGTTAATGTCCCTCATTGATTACATTGCTACAAATGAGAGATTTTGGTGAAGAATAAAAATAAAGCATTAATCCAAAATCTTTCTGGTAATAACAATGAGTAACTCCATACCAGATTGTGGTACTGAAACTCACTACTATGTATAAATTATGATGCACACAATATTACTTCAAAAGGATCAATTAAAGCAATTATACAATCACTCCACTGTAACTTCCCTGCTGGTCAGCTGATAATGTAATGAATGTTTTCAATACTCCATTTAAGCTAAGGGAATTAAAGTGATTGGAATATACAGTTGATTATACAGTTATAATAAACCCCCATAAAGTTGCATTTTAGCACATTTACTTACACATAATTTCTTTTAACTATGTGCTGTAGTCCTAATAATTGTTTTTTTCTAGCACAGCCTTAAAAATCTCTCTCTGAGATGGTTGTAGACCAGATGTTTCAACAAAAATAGATTTCTCTTAAGTGTCAGAAAAATAAAACACAATTGACCTTGGTTTTCAATGTTACCTTTGAGTAATCTAAACAGTAATTATTAGCAGTTTGGAATCAATGGCTCTGTGTGAAATCCAGTTTAACAAACATATAATGTAATACGTGTGTAGTCTCAAATAAACTACTATGAAAAGTTACCCTTTGTTATCAAGTAAAATACAAAGAGTTCCACTTAAAAAGAAATGAAACTTGTATTTTATTATCATTCATTGCAGAAACTATTCTAACCAAAAAAATATTTTCCCTCTGAAATGAAATACAATGAATCCTCTAATTTTAATAGGGAAAAGCCTGCTAGTTTCCTATTACTTCTTACGTTCTAAAATGGAACAAAATATTCATTTTAGCAATTATCTCTAGGAAAATAAAAGTCGTATCAGCTTTACGTTAATTATTCTAAATTTAAATGTGAGCACTCCAGTGTTTATAAAGATTATTTGGCTGTACTATAAAGTCACTTGAAATTTCCCAGTTGAAAATAAAATATTTTTTACAAAGAAAAATTTTTTAAAAAGGAAACATCTTTCGAAGTGGCAGATTTTGATGCTTTAACAAAAGTTTTCCCCTTGTTAGACCTGTGATTGCAGGTATTCTACTTCTTAAGTCCACCATATTGAAGACATAGGTGTACTACCAACAGGAGAAAGGACAGGGTTGTCTTCCATCCTGTTGTCTATCCTCCATCCTGTTGTCTTTCTTTGTGTTTCTAGGCATAGAAAGGGGATACATACAACCTGAAAGTGGGGCAATGTTAGCTCCATGTCTCTCTAGACACAAATTCTTCTTATAGTCAGAAAGCTAATGTTCACAGGTATTAGTCAGAGAAGTAGCAACAACACTTCCATTCAAATCCTATAAGATGTCTCTGGAATTAAGTAATTCAACACTGTCTCCTTCCCTTCCCAAAGATGTATTTTTCTTTGTGCTGAAAGTTGCCCAAATGTGTTAGATTAGATGCAAATAGTTTTGTAAATAGTTATGTAACTGCATTTAATAAGGAATGTGTCATATGATCTGCCCCATTTGTTTTTTGACATTATACTTGGTATCTTGTTGTAATGTAGATTGAAAAAAATCTAAAACTGAAATGGGCTTTTACCAATTGCTGAAGCATAGAAATGTTGCCTCCCCTCCTCCCTCCCCATTACATTTAGTTTTGTTCAAGTCTGTACGGTTAGCAACTTGAAAACCAAGATAGCAAGGACGACAAGAGATGAAGGTGGAAGAAATAGTTTACTGAGCTTTCTTGGTTAGATGATTTCTCAAATAAGTGGCAAACATCCACCATGATGTAGGGTGATGTGATGATCAGAAGTGTGGGTGACAAAATATATCATACATGAATCACAAGTACAACCCACATTTAGGTACAATTCTATAGAGACCTACAAATGAGCTTTAAACATACAGATTTCTCAGGGAATTAATGGAGAGTATCTCTGTAGTTACATTTAAGGTGTCTGCCAGCTGAATAGCTAAGTTCCCATTAAAATAGATATTATATTAAACAAAAGAATTATACATCATATTATCTGGAAGGAAAGTAAATCATCTTTCTCAAGAAATACAAGATCTTGTTAGGTCATGGATCATTCATTTCTATAGTTATCTTTTAAACTATTTGCAGTTACTTACTGCAGGCAGAAACCCTGGACAAGGAATCAAAGAATCCAGAAAAATAATGACCTCGGATGACATGGGCATATTTAAGATTTTTGGCTGTCACCTTTGTTTTCCTTAGGGTGCACTAATTTCTTCTAGAAAAGAGGACATTTATCCAAGATCATTGTTTCCCCTAAAAAGAAGAAAGGGAGGAAAAAAAGAGTTTTATTCAATCATTTTAAAGCCAAATAGGGCAAAAAATAGTGCGGTGCCTGGAAGAGCAGCTCTGCAGGAAAGGTTCTGGGGTGCTGGTGGGCTCATGGTGTGTGCTGATAATAAAGGTGCCCAACGGCTCCTGGGGTGTACAGACAGTGGCACAACCTGTAGATCAAAGGAAGGGGTTATCCCCTCATATGTAACACTTGTCAAACCACATCTAGATCCTACGTCAATTTTTGGGGTCCAGCACAGGAAAGACAGAGACAAACTGGAGGGACATCAGGGGAGGATCCCCAAAGCACTGAGGCTGGAGAACTTGCCCCATGAGAGGCTGGAGGAGCTGGGCTGGGTCAGCCTGGAAAAAAGGATAGCTTTGGCAGCACCTAACAGCTTCCCAGAACCTACGAGGGGTCATCAAAGAGGCGGATATGTGCTTCTCGCAGTGGCATAGGATGGGAGGCTGAGGGTCAACAGGATCAAGTTGAAACTAGAGGTTGTATATAAGGAAAAAAATTTACAATGAGGATAATCAAACATTAGAGAAGATTGCCCTGATATGTTGTAGAATCTTCAAATTTCAGGCAAAGCTTTTTTATTTAAAATGTGTATTTTCTCTGTAGACCATCACTTCTGTATACGTCATCCCAATTTTTCCTTATAGTATATCAATTTATAAAATCAAATAAAATTAAAATATTTACAATATTTTTATACCAAGTCTAGCAAGATTTGTAAAGAGAAATTTCACTTGGAACAACTTACATCCATAAACTAAAAGTTTAATTTGTCGTCGTAACTATTCTCAAATTATGTTGTGGTGGCATGATTAGTGTTACTGAAATTCAATTAAGGTATGTGCCAGAGGTAGTGTTAGTTCAAAGGTACTAGATTTTATTTTATTTGTACTCTGCCAGAGCACTTTGTGAGGCAATGGAGTACAACTTCGCCATTGCACTTGGAAAGATTTACTCACCTAAATATTTGGCTTTTTAAATCAAAAATGTTTAAAGGACTCAGATGCACACTGGGTATTCATAGTCAGAACATGTAATAATTTTCAAAGGAATATCAATCTGTTTCTCAATATAATTTCCTTTCCAGTTTAATCTCATGATAACTTCTGTTTTGTAGGTTTTCTACCTTGATGTGCCATTATGCCATTATGCAGCACATGAAGGACACCCAGGCGATCAGGCCTGGCCAGCAGAGGTTCATGAGGGGCAAATCCTGGTTAACAAACCTAATCTTCTACGATAAAGTGACCCGCTTGGTGGATGAGAGAAAGGCCGTGGATGTTGTTTACCTGGACTTTAGCAAGGCCTTTGATACAGTCTCCCACAGTATCCTCCTGGAGAAACTGGCTGCCCATGGCTTAGATGGGAATACTCTCCACTGGGTTAAAAACTGGCTGGAGGGCCAGCCCAGAGAGTGGTGATAAATGGAGTTAAATCCAGTTGGCTTCCAGTCACGAGTGGTGTCCCACAGGGCTCGGTACTGGGGTCGGTTGTCTTTAACATCTTTATCAATGATCTGGACAAGGGGATTGGGTGCACCCTCAGTAAGTTCGCACCCAAGTTGGGTCGGAGTGTCGACCTGCTGGAGGGTAGNCTCGGCACTGGTGAGGCCCCACCTCGAGTACTGTGTCCAGTTTTGGGCTCCCTACCATAAAAAAGACATCAAGGTGCTGGAGCAGGTCCAGAGAAGGGCAACAAAGCTGGTGAGGTCTCTTATGGGAGAGGCTTATGAGGAGAGTCTTATGAGGAGAGGCTGAGGGAGATGGGGTTGTTCAGTTTGGAGAATGGGAAGCTGAGTGGAGACCTTATTGCTCTCTACAACTACCTGAAAAGAGGTTGTAGAGAGGAGGGGGTCAGTCTCCTCTCCCAGGTCACAGGCAACAGGACTAGAGGAAACAGCCTCAAGTTGCACCAGGGGAGGTTCAGGTTGGGTATCAGGAAAGGGTTATCAAGCCTTGGAATGCACTGCCCAGGGAAGTGGTTGAGGCACCATCCCTGGAGGTGTTCAAAAGACGGGTTGACGTGGTGCTGGGGGACATGGTTTAGGGATGGTTTTTTTGTTAGGGTTAGGTGGATGGTCGGACTGGATCATTTTGAAGGTCCCTTCCAACCTAGACGATTCTATGATTCTATGATGTGTAGAATTGTCCACTGATTTACAAGCTTAAATTATGAAGTTCTGTTTCATATTAAAATGGAGACAATGCAGCTGAGTTTCACCTCTAAGTATAAAAGTATGTTTATATTCTGAATTTCGTGCATTTTTTCTTATTGGGTGATGCATTTCATTTTACAACTCTGAGCTTTCTGCGGTCATTGTGACTAATACTTTGCTTACAGGCACATGTTTAAACATTCAAAGTGTTTTTAAAATAGTGAATTAGGGAAATTCTCTGGTTAGAGCATTTTTACGATCTAATTCCATGCGTTTCTAAGGTTCTTCTCTTGCCTAGTGTAAATATCAATGCATGAAGACCAATAAAGTTCTGGCAGTCATCCTGGATTCTGAAATGGACAGATGCTGCCAACTGAGGCAGATGTCAATACTTCTTTGATGTGGGGTATTTTTTCTCATACCCTCTGGCATATCATTTTAGTTGTGTTAATTTACATGAAAATAAAACACAAGTAGTTAGGGACATAAAATAAATGTCCAGCACAATATGGTAACAGATAAATATTTGGACATTAAAAAATGTCCATGGAGGGAAAAGAATCCATTTGATCCATTAATAATGAGAACCTGCTCTTTGATCCTTTCTGTTCCTGTTACATCAGAGAAAACCATGAGATACAACATCTTGTTCTGAAACGTGTCAGGTGTTGCCAAAACAGCAAGCAAAGCACTTATAAGCATAACCTTGAAAACAAAAATGTTAGGCAAAATCTAAAGTACATTCAGTATCAAATTTCCACAGCTCAAAACAACAGTTCTCAGTGCCTTTTTTCTTCCATGCTTTAAATCACATAGATCAGATCCTCATGAAAGATAAAAATACACTCATATAAAAAAAAAACCCAAACCAAAAAAAAATTGTAATTCTTTCATATTCATACTACTACTAATAATAATTTGTTTATTAGGAAAGAAAAATAATTCAGGATTCACCAAGCAGTATGATATTTTATGAGCTGGAGGCAACTTGTCACTTGTGTGGTAGAATTAATAAAAACCTTTCATAAACATTTCTAAAGATAGTAAGTGAAAACTTCACGTATGCTGGCATGTTTTGATTTTTCATCAGACTGACCAAGCACATACATCTGTTATCTGGACTAGTAAAAATTACTGGTCTTGCAGCTGTGGGTCATTAGTACATTGAGTCAATACACCTGAAGTGCAGGTCCAAGATCAGCTGCAGAGAAGGGCAACTAAGGGCAATAGAGTTGTAATTCCAGTGGGGGTTGTGAGGCAGATTGATTTGGTACAGTTAAAGAATAGCATCATTACTTAACTGGAAATTTTACTGTAATGCTGTTCATATATTACAATTTTCTATGAAATGTCAAAATCACAACTTTATCGGTTTGCATTGGTTTTAAGATGTCAGTCACTACAAAAATAGTATATTTTCATTATTTTTGTGCTAGTGTGAAATATTAGCAAGGTGTCAAGCCAGTGCATTTTTTTTCCTGGATCGAGAGCCTGGTCATTGAACGTTTTTGCTTGTATGCTAACATCTCTCTCATTATGAGAAAATTATTTTGATTAAGTATTTACTGTCCCAGTGACATATATACACAAATTTATTGTTACATGGAACATTTTTATGTGTACTTCTCTGGTCTTAAACTCCCTTAGGATATAGCTATTATCTGGTACAATGGAGAAAAACTGCTTGAAATTATTTTGGAATAAGGAGTTATACTGCATCAGGAGAACAAGTGCATCAAGATAACTTGGGGATTTATAGAACATAGTATTGCATCATATGTACCTGCCCTTTGTCCTATATCTGTATACCAGGCTGATGTGTAAGAAAGATTAGCACCAAAGAAAACAGAATGGATTAAAAAAAATAGTTAACACCATAACAATTTTACAATTGCAAATGAAACTTACTGACTTTGTACTGAAGAACATTAGGTGTGCTCACGTGATCTGTTTTGTTCTGTTGCCTCAGTTCTTCATACCACTGACCTGTATCCAAGCAGTTGCAATAAACAAACAGGCTGGTAGCAGCTTAAAACACCACCTCATTTCTGAACGTAGTACAATAGTCTCTTTCCATCACTAACAACTAGCATCAGAACTGGTTTATGTTGAATTATAAAAGAGGTCAGTGTACTTCATGCAAGAAACATGCATGTTTATGAGCTGTCTTCTCTTTTCCAGGGAACGTTCCCAAGATCTGTTGAGTCTATTTCATTAAAGCTACAGTTTTAAAATTCCCAGCAGGTGTAAGATTAGTGTAACACAATTTCACTCTGCAACACCAATGTGCCTGTTTTCATGCTCCAATTGTCTGTCAGATTTCCCTTAAGACTGGTAGAAAATGTCTGTCAGAACTTGGACACTCCTCATAATCACATTCACATAAAAAATTGAATAATAATTATTCAACAGGTAGTGTGAATAACAACACTGAAGAATGAAAGCAAAATGTGAATATACCTCAAAAAGAAACTATAAAGGGAGAAAAATGCATTGCATAAGAGTATGTTCACCGGAAATTGTCGACTAACCCCACAAATCCTATGAGATACTCAGAAGCTGCAAGTACAGTACTGGTAGTTTCCAGTTAGGATTATATAAATAATAATAATATCTTTTCTCTTCTATATGTCTTTCAATAATATCTAAAACTACTTCAACTCACTGCATTGTATGTGACCTGTAAACAAACAGCTGTATTTGTTATGGAGAGGTAAAGTAAGGGCAAAAAGGAACTTGAGGCTTAAGGTACATTATGCATAAGAACATAATTCAGTTAGAATTTTTATTTGTTTATTTTTAGGAAGTTATCATTATCCTTTGAACAAAGGTCCATATTCCTTACATTGAATGTTGTAATGTACAGAAAGACAGTGGCAGAAAGCAGAGGACTGGTGAAGTGTCTGTGATAGTGTACACTGCTGGAGAGACATTTCTGCTGAAGAGCCTTTATTCTCCTCTAATTGGAGTTTCCTAGAAGTGAAAGCATCTTCCTTTTAGAGATTAATTTTCTTTGTGGGCTGGGAACTTTTAGATATCACTATCTAAAAGTCAGAGATACCAAGGCATAGAGGGTTCTAAGAAGCACTTCGGATCATAACTGGAAATTTGTAAAATACTGATACCAAGGTTTTTGGGGGTTTTGTTTGTTTTTGTTTTGTTCTGTTCTGTTTGTTTTTTAAGAAACTTTTAATTAGGTCACAGGTATGAAGCAACCTTTTGTCAGTACAGAGCATATAGTAACTGTTCAATAAAAAATTATGCATTTTTTAAACTGAATTGCAACCAAAATGTTAAGTAGATATCTGGTAATGTAGGGACCCATCAAGTCTGAATGAATAATGTTACTTGCCAGAATAAGAAACTTACAGTTTCCTTAAGTATATGATGTTAAACCTAGGATTAGGGTAGGATTCAGGAATTAGACTTTGGAACAGCTGATGTTAAGAGGAAGATTTATGACTGAAAGTTTTTGAGCAAGGGTGCCACATTGTACAGGGTTTAGCCTATAATTGTAATTTTGAGGGAGTGTAAAAGTTGTTTGGCAGAGTGGGTAAATTTTTTTATGGGCAATGAATTGCTCTTAACCCAGCAGTTTGGATTAGAGGTAGGAATAGGAAGAAAACACTTGAAGACTTTAATTAATTTCTAGAATGTAGATCAGCACTGATGCAAGCAAGGAAATTAACTTCTTGTTCATTCTCAATTAAATTCATGGCTCTAAAATTAGATCTGGTGTCACCTGGGGATAAAAAACTGGGTTTGTAGAATTCTTCAGACCACATGGAGAACTGTCCAGCTATGATTTTGCTTTTAGTGTAATGTCAGCTCAAGTATCCACATATGTCCACAACCTCCTCTGAATTGGAGAAACCTGCCTGACAGCTGGAGTTCTATGGTCCAGAGTCATTAGCAGTCATTATTGTCTCACCTCAAGCCCATCACACTTTCACTAGACACAATTCAGGCATCAAAAGTCTTCTAATCATATGTTTGTAAAGAGAGAATAAGTTGCCAGAGAAAAAATACTGCCATGGAAGTCTCACCTCAAGAGGTAAAATCAAGATCTGAACATGAGGTTATTTCTTCAGTTCTTACTGCCCAATAGTTACACTGAAAATTAGAACATTTTAAAATGTTGATTTCTATGCATACATGAATAAACTATATTCCATTTCTAGGAGAAATGAATAAAATAATTATAAGGTATGTGGTAGAGTAAAATGCTTCAGCACCAACAGGTTGGTAGCTATATAGGAAGGAAGAGAAAATACTCACAGGAGGTAAACTGTGCCTGTTCAGCACAGATCAATGATGATGAATTATATCAAAAGGAGAAGCAATTCTGACACAACAATGCAGCCCCTGGTTGCATATTACATGACACTTTTTAAGGATGCATTTTGCAAGCTCTGGGAATTCATACTGGATGATTGCAGGAAGCGTACAGAAAACATCTCTGGGAATCTGTGGAATAAATGTCCAAAACTGAAATACATGACACCATGAAAAGCAACCCAAGAACGAAACCAGCCCTAAATTGCTCTAGGTGTCTGTTCTGTTCTCCCCACAGTTATGGATTTTGTATTCCCACTGTTATCCTCACAATTCAAACTGCAGCCTTCAAGAGATTTGGAATTCCTCTGTTCTTAGGCAGTGTCTGAATAGTATCACAACTTTGCATTTAGATGTGCTTTAAGCAAATAGGTTTTCAGGGAGTTGGCAAAGTGCTCCTAATCTGCTTTCAGGGAAGTTATGCAGTGACTGCACAGGAAAACTAAAATTTATTCCCTCACCCTTGTAGCTGGTTCACTTAGTATCTTAGTATAAGCAACTAGATGATTTTTTTTTTTATATTGTTGTTCATATTTTACTTGTCCTACTAAGAATTATGAGGTCCTAAGCAATGTGAAATTCGGTACCCTTTACTAACAAGATGCATTCAGGGAAAATAAATTAGAGGTATAGCCTGACAACAGCTAAGCAAATAATTTGCTATTTATAGTGGACAGGTAACTATCTGCCCAAATTGCAAGTCAAGCCAAAATCTGTTACTGGCTAGAATTAAGGGCATTGCTTGCCACTCTGCAACTGTTCTTCTCTTACGCTTATAAGCCATTGACTTATGATTTAAGATATAGAAACAATACTGACTAGGCAATGGCAGTGGTGTACAATATAAACCCAAAACATTGGAGTCTGTCTCTAGCTTGTGTCATTGTTCTATAGAGACTCCAATCAATATTTAATAAGATAGTTTCAAAAAGTGTCGTAATTATAATCAGTAGCTACACACAAACACCGTAACAGGTCTTCTAAAACTCATTTTTCAATTCAGAAAATTTGCCAAAGGCCAAAAAGCTCTCTTCACTTTCATGAGTAAAATTAATATAAGAATAATCAGAAAACATCTTCAAAGACACTTTAAAAATCAGCTGGAAATTCTGATTGTTATACTTTAAGCAAGTACTTGCCTCTATTCTACCTCTTCTCTGTGGCTTTAGCCTTAATTTGTTAAATCTATAATATTCCCACATACTTTGTGACTGAACATAGCGCTGCAGTTCCTTTATGACAGAATCTGTATTCTGAATCAACTTTTAGACTATTAGCAAAATAAGCTCAAGGTTAAAAGAAGGCTGTGGGCTGGCTGATAGAGTTTTCTATCATTTCAAGTAGAACTGAGGAACAAGGATTAAATAGATCTTTATTAGCCATTAGACTATATCCTAAGTTATTCTTTAGTTAACAAGCAAAACTAACAACTGTCTGAAGAACAAAAAAAATGTCATGTCAAGAGCATTATTTGGCTACACTTAGTTCTTGATTAATTTAAACTGTAAAGCACTGAAGTCATATAAAGTTATCACTTTAAGTCATGTTCCTATTTTACTAGCTTCTATGAAAATATGAATTATTTAAAAATAATTGTGTGCATTACGAAACTCTGGGATCTTGGTATGTTGAATATTCTGGACTGTCACTAACTATGACAATCCAGTCCACAACAACTTTCTACCACTGAAAAATATTTAAATATAAAAACAAACAAACAAACAAAACCACTAATAAAAACTAATTATATTTATTTATTTGTATTACATTATCATCTCAGGGTCCCAGTTAAAGACTTGAGCTCTAATGAATGCTCTGAATGAACACATCAAGGTAACAGTACGTGTCCCAGAGACCTTTTCACTCTTGTATACTAGTTGACTCCTGTCTCTGTAAAAAACCTCCCCAAAAATAAAAAAGAGAACAAAAAAATGTGTACAGGTTTTACTTTATCCCAGCAATTTAATCTGCAGCACATGAATGTGGTTATTACTGCTACTAATCATATTTTTTCAGTCTGTAAAATTTTAGGCATCTTACAATACTGAGAAGGAACAGTCTGTGCAAAATGAAACTGGGATTCGATTATGGTCTAGCTTTGAAAATTACAAGGCCTGAAATCTTCATTTACAGAGAATGACTCTGGGTGTGTGGAGTCAGGCATCAGTTCACATTATTCTCGTTGCAGGATCAGGATCTTATTGCAGGCGTGATTAGATATAATTGATTCTCTTCTTTCCTCTCCTCTCTCTACTTTAACTCTGTTTCTTCACTGAAGATCAACTGGTGAAGAAAAAAATCTAATTTTATTGAATAAACTTTGTGAGAAATGGCTAAAATTGGTATTTGAATGTCCTCATTTTTAGAAGTTTGTAAATCTGGAACTAAAAATAACATTTTTTACCACTGAACTCTCAGGTTTGAGTTTTTAAGTTTTTAACTTAACTACAGGAATTGTGAATATAAAGGAAAAATTTTGAATCTATGCAAACAATCCATACAACATACAACAACCATCCAAACCACATGACACAGAAAAGACTTCAGGCCAGCATAAAGACAGAATCACAGAATCTTC
>VXAK01020203.1:16531-31072 GCA_013399435.1 Arenaria interpres | reverse complement strand
GACTTGTATATCTTCAGGCTCCTAAGTTGATCACGTTCCTTCTTCCTCATAAAGGCTAAATGCCTTCCATAAACCAGTTTTGACCTCAGTTGTAAGCTATAGACTTAAGGAAACAAGCGTTGGTATGGCTTGTACTATCAGCTGGTCAGTCTGGGTTGTCACAGCTGACTCTTTTTACTTGGAAATGTACACGAGAGAAAGCAGAGTTACGATGTAAGATATAGCTTAGACCATGTCGTGTAAAACTTTAATGCCACTGGTATGGGAAGTAGAATTTCCCCTCTGCTACCCACCAAAGACTAGAGTGGGGTTCAGTGTTGCTGAGGGGTCAGAGGGGACTGGCAAAATTTGCAGTCTGTTCATCCACTTGATCGTAAAGTTGGAATTTGTGTACGTAGACACAAAGTGATTGATGTGAAAATTTCTAATAGACAATTAAATTGGTTTTATGGGTTGAATTTTGTTAAGCTTTTTTTTCCACTTTTTTTCCACAGCTTTTCCTGCTGTGAGTCTTGCATTAAGATCTGCAGTGACAGAAATCAGAACACAACCATGGCTGAAGACCCTTATTGCTTGTCCTGAAAAACCTTTGGAAAGCCAAGTGGTATGGGCCTTTCATTACATTAATACAAATCAAATATTTTTCATCAAAAGACAATACAGTGCTAATATTAATCATCTTGAACTCTGCAAGTTTATTCAATTCTACATACTCACAAATGTACCTGAGAATAAAAATAATCACTTCTGCTCTCCAGCACTGTAGTTTGAGTGCAGCTTGCAATGTTCCAGAGGATTCTGGAAGGAATTAAATACACAAACTGCAGCTAATTAGAGCTTCTGAGTTTAGTGAATACTCAGTACATAGACGTAAAAAAACCACAGCTTAGTCTTACTATTTGCAAAGTTCTATGATGGAGGTCATTCACAGGGAGGGCATGTAAGTATCTTTAAATGACTTTCTTGTTTTGACTTGATGCAGTTTTGAATATGCTGGATATTAAAATCTAGTGACGGGAAAAAAACCAAAACCCAAACACCTCTTACTTGAAAAAGGCTTGAGCAATTTATCTTTTTTTGTAGGGTTTAAATCTCCTGGAATTTGGTTAGACAGCACATTCCAGCTATCTGCCCCAGCAGGCGCCTCTATCAGGACTTGCTGATTATTACTTACGCATTGTTTCAATGTGAGCCCTTGAAGGATTTAATTTAATACAGATTAGTACCTTTATTAAACTGTGGTTAATTGAAGTCTCTGAGCTCTGCTAAATATTGTTCAGTGAAGTGGATTACTTGTTTTAATTTGTTGCTCTCTCACACAAAAAAAATAACACTGAATGAAATAATTACTTTTTCCATTGGGCTACTGAGTGTGACATTACTATAGGGCTTTTCGCTTAAGTATTTTAAACTGAGAGTTTTCTAACTTACATAGATGACTATGGTTCAGCAAACTTAGAAACTAAATTAATCCCAATGTCACTCTCTTGGATTGGTTTAATTTTTGAAAAGAATAAATTAAGGCCACCATCAAGAATGTATTATCAAATGTATGACTAAAATCTGGCACTGTTTTCTCCGATCAGAAATGAAAAAACAGAAAAAAATATTTGCTGGAACATTTTTCATTGTTATTTTAAATTTAAATGTTTTCCTAAGAGTTTCTGTAAATAGTTTTTTATCTGACAACTTTATTCTCAGTTGAACAGCAATATTAGGAAAGTTTTTTAAATCTTAAGGAATAATCCTGTACCCACTACAGTCAGTGACTCAATAAAAGACTGTCAGTGAGGCACTGAAGACTAATTTATTAAAAGATCTTAGACTCTAAATGAAGATATCTGCCCCATTATTTATTATTGTTGACTTCTTAGGGAATGGTAATTCAAGATTCAATAAAAAATAATAGGTCATGTGAATTTTAATATACTGTCTGGTTTAGTCTGTGACTGATTTACACTGGAAATTCTTTGAAAGAAAAAACCTAATTTTTAGTAAGAGTTGGAAAAGAGGATCAAAGGAAAGAAAATGACTCACTAGAAGCAACTCTATCTAAAACATGGGGAAAAAATACCTCTGCTTCTATGAGAGAGATGTAATAACAAAATGATTCCTGTTTTCACCCAGCAGAATAATTCCTGCTAAACTAAAAGGGACAGTGAAGAAAGGCTCAGTTCAGAGTCACACAGGGATACCTCTGGTTGCTTTTTTAACACAGAGCTCTCACTGCCTTTGCAAACTGGTAAGAGTGGAACAAGGTTGCTGTGGTGGCTGCATACAACAAAAATGGTCTATACACCCATACTGGCTGCAGCATAGTGGGATTCTGGTCAGGATGAAAGGTGTTCAAGTACACTTAATTTATTACTGTTGCTGTTGTTAAAGTCTGCTATGTTTCCCATATCTAAAATAATTAAAAATTAAGTAACCTTGTTATGGCAAGGTATGTTTACCAACATAGAGATTCATTATTTACTCTAAGAAGTTAAGTCTATATTCCATAAATGAGACACTCCACACCAAGTATAGCTAAAAATAATAATTAAAAAAATTGTTCTAGGAATTAATGACATTGTGTACTATTTTTAGCCAGACAGTAGAGTAGGAAGTAAACATTGTAGTAGAGATGACTTAAGTGAATTTCAGAGGGAAACTCAGGGGTGTCTAAATTTTAGTTTCATCTTTTGAAGTAACTTTAGGTGAGGATTGCATTTGGCCAAACTTTACTTTTAGTTTTTGATAGCCAGAGCCACTGAAATCAGCAGCGTAGCACCAATGAAATGCGGAGACTAATTTGGCCCTGAACTTGCCCGATTTTATCTCAATACTGGAAATGCTAGTACATATTAGGCTTCAGTTATTGAATTTAGTGGTCTCTAACGGGCCTTCCTTTGGTCTCTCCAGGCAACACTCATATGCAATACAGTAAAGTTAACAGCACTAGTATGTCTGTTACTTCATCTCCAGGAGAGGATCTGCAATAGGACATATTACAACCCAAAATTAGCGCAGTGGTTCACCTTATCGAACCTGCCGAAAGTCACAGGTTCACAGGACAAATGAGGCTCAAATCAGCCACATCTGCTTGAAAGGTCTGCAGACAAGACTGACAGGTCAAGTCAGAGTGCTGCTGCTGTGGAGGGAAGTCTGATTTCTCAGCAACCCAAAGGACTGCACCATAACACATCTGGGAATGCTCCTCTCTTCCTTTTCTCTTTTACGTTTCCTCAATAATTTTACACCTTTTCAAAAGGGAGGAAAAAAAAAAAAGATATAGAAACATTCAGTCTCCGAGGAGTTAAAGCGCTCTTGGCGCTTCTTAATTATGCATGGAGTAAACACAAGGACTCATTCAGAGTATGGGAAGGTCATGGCTGCAAAGGCACAGACTTCTGTGTTGGAATTGGCACCTCAGATCAGCAGCCCCAAACCGACAGTGAGAGTAAAGAAAAGAGATCTGAGGGAGGAGGATAACTGCATCAGCTTTTCTCTGCTCCTGCGGCTCTTGGAGACATTGGGAGCTGGATGTGGGGACAACGCTGATGAAGGTAACCCAAACTTCTGTGGCATCCTTGCCCCTGAGCCATTACCTCGGCACAGCCAGGAGTCCTGACAGCAGCCCTGTCATGATATTTCTGCTAGTCGGGTTGGTAAATCAGCATGTTACTGGGTAGTTTTCTTTGTAAGACCTTGTCTTACAAAGCCAATGGTTTACAGACTCCATAGCAGTTCATTCCTTAGAAACTTCTCATTACATAAACAAATCTGATACAGGCCTCCTATTCTCCATGTTCACGCTTGAAAGGTATTGCGAGAGAACTAATCACTGAGCTACAGTAAGTATCTGCACCCTGAAACATCTTGCAAACCCCCTACTATTCTTTAATTGCTCATCTGCATGTTATAATCATTAAGGACATCGTAGCAAAGGAAACGTGCAGGATTAAATTCAGACACCAATGATTCTACCAAGAAGACAGAGGCCAAAATCTGAGTGGTACTTTGTGGATAATTCTTCACTGTGACACTAGTTTTTTAAAGTATACTTTTCAGATCAACCTCTGAAAGCTAGTTCCTTCACCAATGCTCCCCCTGACGAGTTCCCCATTGATTGTCCCAAGTGTCAATATTTTATGTCTTTCCATGCCTGCAAAAGGCTTGAGGTAAGGAAGAATCAGAAACTTGCATGTGTGAAAATCATACTGTAAGCCTCAGAAGTGTAACCTCTGCTTATGAAGAGTGCTTATATCTGGGTTATCCTCTTGTGGAGACACTTCATCAAGACTCAGGAATTTTATGTGCCTCTCTTCACTAAATTGCAATTTTTAGGAGTCAGAGGGCTGCTGGACAGTTTTCTTGTCCAAATGAAGAGTATGTAAAATAGCAGCTATGATGCTTTGGAAAAATAGTTCACAGTATTCTTCATTTTAGATTGTCTTTTCTGCACAGAGAGCTGCATTCTACGGCATAAACTCGGATCTCTTAAGTTTGTATCATACAAACTAAAGAGTTAAGATACCTCTAAGAACTCCATGGCCATAGGACTTCAGTAAACTTAGAAGCTACAGACTCAGAGCAGAGCTGCTCCTTGCTCTAAATATCTTTCAACTTACAGAAGAATGTGACTATTGCCTTCATCTGTATGGCAATGTTAACAGGATCTAGGTCACCTGACTCATTACATTACCTTCATATGCACACACCTAGCCACATAAAAGATAAGCAAACTATTTTCTACAGGGGAAAAAAAATTTAAGAATTAAATAACCACAACACAGAATAAAATATAAAAGGATGTCACAGGATTTGAAAACTATCACAATATATCTCAAGTTTCTGAATATTTCATTCAGATTCTTATTACTCCATCTCCCCTACAGCTTCCTCATTAGTGTCTCAGACTTCAGCTGTAAAAGCCATTCAAATGTTGTGGGAAAGTATAGAGAAACAAAGAGGAAAAAACGATATTTTGCAAAGAGATATGCCCAACAGTCTTGTTATTCTGTAATGTAACCTTTGCAATGAGAACAATTTGTTCTCAGTTTATCTTTGATGATGTCTTGAAGTTTTTACCACAAAGCACATACTGTAATATTAACGTTTTAGCTAACAGAGCTGAAGACACCAAAACAAGAGAACGATCCAGTACTGGCATTTTTGGAGACTACTATAAGGCAGATTTTCCCTGTGGCAACAGCTTGAGGAAGGGTTAGTTGTCTTACTACAGAAAAGTAACACTTATGAGAGTTCTGGGCTAAACTGAGTAGCGGCCGAATACATACATAGAATCATAGAATCGTCTAGGTTGGAAGGGACCTCAAAGATCATCTAGTCCAACCATCAACCTAACTCTGACAAAAAAAAATAAAAAATAAATAAGCAATAAAAAAATCACTAAACCATATTCCTGAGGACTATGTCAACCCATTTTTTGAACACCTCCAGGGATGGTGCCTCAACCACTTCCCCGGGCAGCCTATTNCTCCAGACCCCTCACCAACTTCGTTGCCCTTCTCTGGATCCGCTCCAGCACCTCAATGTCTATTTTTGTGGTAAGGGGCCCAAAACTGGACACAGCACTCGAGGTGAGGCCTCACCAGTGCCTCCCCATCACAGGGGGATGATCACGTCCCGAGTCCTACTCTCCACACTGTTCCTGATACAGACCAGGATTCTGTTGGCCTTCATGGCCACCTGGGCACACTGCTGGCTCACGTTCAGCTGACAGTCGACCAACGCCCCCAGGTCTTTTTCTGCCAGGCAGCTCTCGAGCCATTAATATGGCTACATATATGTATGCATACATATATGTATGACTTAGAAAATGCCCTGTTTCCAATATCTGTAAAACAGCCAAGTCAGTAAATGTGCCAGTGGGATGTTCCAAGGGAAAAATATTTTGGCTCAAAGCACAAAAGCAGAGCATTCCCCAGAATATCTTTCCACTATCATTCCGAAATCATTGCCAGAGCATTACCAATATAGTAGCACAAAATATGCTTGCGAACGTCATGAAATTTCGGATGTTTTGCATATTTATTGCATGTATACTTTTTGCTTCCATATCTAACCATTGGTAATCCACCTTTGTGTTCCTAAAACACTAATTGTCATAGATTTCAATGCACAAGGAAGGCAAGATTCTACCATTTTTTTATTTCAGATGGATTTCTGTTTCTTTAAGCTTGAAACTAATTATAAAATTCATATTTAGTAATTAGTTATGACAGCTTCAGGCTGTAGCTTGAACTATGCTAAACAGCGAATATTTGTACTGTTGTATTAGTTATCCATTTCACTGTGTTTTAAAAATGTTTCATATAATGATTTGAATCTAAGCACAACATGAAAAAACCTTAGATATCAATTAACTGGTAATTAGAAGACATGGAGAGGTTTGTTACTGCTCACTCCAGTTTCCAAACCAAACAATTAGCATCAATCAAAAGACTGAAAAGCTATCCTCAGTCTTCAATCACAGGCTTTCTACTGTGACTAAATGTATAAATGACTGGCATCTGGATCTAAACATAGCGAGTCAAATTCAGTTTCAATCTCTGTTGACTGAAGTGAGATATGTGTGTGTGCATCAAGGTGAATTTGATTCAAAATACACAAGAGACAACTATTTGCCCAGACAGGCTTAATATCTTGCAAAATTAATTTTCTTTGTAACCAAATCTACAATGTTCTTCCTGCTGTATTAAATCTTTCAGGCCCTAGTTACAACATGAATGATTTATGTAGCCTTTGTGCAGGGCCTCTCAGGTAATTTGCTTGGAAAAAAAAAAAAAAGAGAAAAAAAAAGAATAAAATGTTGTATGCATTTATTCTCACTGCAGTCAGAAATTAATGATCTCTTTATATTTGTGTCAAGGGAGAAAACTGAAGGTTATTTTAAAATCTTCATTGCTTATTTAACAATGGGGTAAATGTCTTTTTTCTCCTGGGACTCTGCGTGTGTCAAAGCTGGCCCTATGTTCCATAATTGCTGGGATCTCGCTTCCAGGACGTGTGGTAAACACATTAGCACATTTTCAACATATTGCCACAAAGATCCAAAAGGGATAGTGAAGAACCCTTAAAGAGGGCAACTTGAACACCATGTATCTGTAACCATTTCTGGAACAGAAATAAACTTTATTGGTTTAGGATGGTGAAAAATAAACGTGAACCCTCTACTGAACCTAGTTCAATATTTTAAACGACAAAATATTTGGGATGCTTTAGCTCTGAAGTCTTAGTTCAGCTTATTATATGTATATGTTTCTGCTACAATCAACACATTCCAAATCCACTTTTGAGGAGTTTTCTGGAAACCACATCAGTATTGTGAAAATAAGCTTTCTTTCCTTTAACATTTTGAAAGCAGTATATAAAAAGCAGCCAACGGCAACAACAACAAAAAAATAAAAATAAAAGTTGTCTAAAACCTTCTTCCTGTGGAGGTCCTTTAGAAAGCCACAGATTTCACACAGAAAATTTGTGGCGAATCAGTATGTTGTAGTAGAGATTCTGCAACTGATATAGATAATTCAGCACACTGTTAGGGTTAAGGGAGAAGAAGGAAGGGGTTTTTTCCAGTTGTGCAGGCTGGTTTCTGTCCTGTTTCTCACTTCTCGGTTCCGTGCAACATGGAGGTGCACGGCAGACCCTTGTGTCTTGTGCCCTGTTGTGCTGTGCCCAGCAGGGACCACATACAGGACTCGGAGCTTTCTCTTGCCCCAGGACACCAGGTGACAGGGAAGGAGAGTTGTCACCTGGCAGGGACCTGCTGCTCACAGGAGCCAAGCTGAGGGAGGCTATTTCATGTAGCGGAAAAAGAAGATAGCTGACGCCTTTGTGAAAAAGGAGTAGTATAATCTGACCTCATACAGCCCACCTTTGTCTAGCAAATTTGGTGAAATCATTTGCTTTGTCAATACCAGTTACTTCTGCTCAGCTACGCAAATTTATAGAATTGGTTCAGTTGTCTTATACTGTGCATTATAATTAATTTAATAGCACATAAGACTTCAGTATATACCAAGTCCTCTCTGCTTCCCCCTATTTCTCCCCACCAGTCTCCTTCATCCTGTAAAAATGTACCAAATAAGCCACAGGCCACACTATTTTCTTTTACTACAAATTAACTGTACTGCAAATCATTTTCTAAAACCACTAATACTAATGCAATTACAGTGACATGGTCTGCTACTCTAAGATCTCATATGAAATGATAACAAAGGCATCTTTTACAGGAAAAGTCTGTTTTAGTAATGCTTTTACAGAGTTATGTATAGAAAAATTTCAGTAACGTATTGCAATTAACTTAGCTCCATTGTATCACCAGTGCCTCATGGCCTCACTGCGGGTTGTATAGCTCAGTCCTGCTATTTATCTTATTTTAACAATCATCTCACTTACACACTGAAAAAACAGTTGTGTGGCTCTTTTCAGACTACTCTGCTGATAGTTGACATTTTCACGATGAAACTTTTTATAGGGAGGAACACCAGCCTTTTGAGAAAAAGATGGAAGTTACAATTTAAGCTGAGAAATAGTATTAGCAATTTTGCCTAAAATTCACTGACAGCAGTATGCTTTATCCGATATATATCTAGTCCCAAATTCAAGCTTGCGAAATAAATTATTGTGAGTGCAAAAACTCATGTTTTCTCCTTTCCTAGCTTCAGTGGAGATCTAAGTTACAGCTTACCACTGACAAAATGACTAATACTACTGCTCAACATGTGAGCAGGAACCTCCATCTTCACTTGCATCAAAAACAAGCACTATGTGAATTGGGCAAATGATGGAGATTATGTTGTAAGCACTTTTATCTTTCACATTCACCACCTTCTCCCTGTATCACAAGATTATTTAAAATACACTCTACCATAAATGATGCAAGTTATTGTGAGACACTGAAATTGTGTTAGAGTTGAAGAAAAATTAAGAAGAAATTGAAAGTGGAAAAACCAGAGAGCAAACAAGAAACTCATCTAAAGATATCAGATTTTCTTTTTTAAAAACTGCAAAATATAATAATTAATGGAATGTACTTCTAGAAAACCAATACTGGATTATGAGAGATAGATATTGATAAAACAGATGTATAACTAGCCTGCAAGTACTGAACTGGTCAGCCTTGCAAAGACAGTTTTGCTATCGTGCATGCAGATATAGGATGCCTGCAGGTTTTTTTTTGTTTTTGTTTTTTTTACCCAAAGTTATGATAGCTAAAAAGGAACATACAGAATTTCTGAATATGGGGCTATGTTAAATGCTTAATTATGCTAGTAAATCGGGGAACTCTTTTTGCTAAATGAATGTCTTCAAAACTAGGCCTAGTAAAAGGAAATGGTCTTAGGCAGCAAAACGTAAACTGTTACTCCAGAAGGCTAATCTTAAACATCTAAGTAACAATCACTAAGCCAAAGCGATACCAAGACCACTAGAAGTCAGTAATTTTATTTTTACCACTGATCTGTTTTTCATCAACTGAAATTTTCCCTTTAACTTGGTTACAGGAAGAATGATGTGAAAATTGCTTCTTTTTGTATGTCTCAAATACATGGTCAAAAAACATCTCTTAGTTTATCTTTCTCACTCACTCTCAACATCTTCACAGGCTTTTTCCTTGCGAAAGACAGATATTAGAAGGCTTCACACAACATTAGAGGGCTTTCTGCAAAGCCACTGTAAGGAGAGAACTGATGTCAACAGTTGTGCAACCATGGGTTGCAAAATGTGAATGCCTCAACTGGTCTACTGGACCAGAAAGATTAGCCCATTTTTAGTAATGTCACTTCTAATACATTATTATTAATGTATTAAATTATTATTACATATTAAATATATGTATTAATTAAAGAACAAATATCCCACAGATATTTTCAAAGCCTTAGAAACTGCCATTTGAACCATTATTTAATTATCTCTGGCACAGATGTCAGAAAGCTCTGTGTGGCCAAAAGTGAGAATATCAACTGAGTTTTGCTCTAGTCTAATAGCAGTAATTATGATGCTCATAAAATATGAGTCAACTTTATGCAGTACGTACTGTTGATGTAAACCCTAAATAATACTGGAGATTAGTTGGAGGGTCACTGCTTTTGCTATCCTAGAGATCGTGATGTGGAAAATGCTGAATGATCCTGGTTCCCATTGGAATCCATGGATGTTGCAGCCACCACGTGCCCTGTGGAACTGGGATTTCAGCTCTGACTTCTCCCGGTGTGGCACAGCTAAGCCATCACAGTAACACTGGGTTGGAGTCTCCCTGTTGAGACAAGTTTTGATCTCCGGTGAAAATCCAGGGGACATGTTGAGGGGCTGCTATTCAACATGCTGGATGTAAAGATTACTTTCTCATCTCCTCTTTGGCAGAACACATGGGCTTGCAGTTTTCCCTTTAAGAGCAAAACCATATTTTGTTGAGTCAAAGACAATTCTCAAAGCCTGTTTCTTAAGCCTTGATTCAGCAGAGCACTTGTATACAAACTCAAATTCAATAGTCATGTCTTCTTAATTCAAGAATATAATAAATTTTGCCTAAATACTTTTCCAAATAGAGATGCTTTCCTGGATTAAGGCCTCAGTCTGCCAGAGTCAGATACAGTCTTGGACTTATAAATTCTTTCAGCTTTTAAAATGCACTAATTAGTTGTAAGAGGAGACAAATAAATCATCTGAAAGGAGGGAAACAAGCACTTTTCTTAGGCAGCAGAATAATTTAATGCCATAGGAAAAACATTATTTATGCTGAACAACTAAACTGTAATAAAAAGTAAAACGGGAAACAAATAAGCACCTTTACTTCGAGTGATCTTTAACTTTTCTAGAATAGGTCTGGCAAAGCATTGCTACAAAATCTAAATCAGACCCAAAACCAACTTGTCTAGCAACGAGCCTGAAAAGCACCAGGGCTTTGGTGATTCTCCATTGACGACATGTTTCTACAGTTTAGAGAAACTGGAGTGGGATACTGCTTGATAAACTCCATAATAAAGTAACCTTCTCAAGTTAGCCTTCTCTTTCATGTATTTCTTATTAACATTTTTCCCTCATCCTGGTTTTCATTCATTCCCCTCCCTATAATAATAGATCGTGCTTCATCTTTACCTGGAAAATTTTCAGCATCTCTCTTCCTTTCCCTCTACTTGCTTTTATTAGGTTCCACTACATACCTCCTCTTTTCACTCTTCCCACACCGCACCTGTTCTGCTCTTTTCTAACTAGCTTTGTTGACCTCTAAGTTGGTAACACGGGCAGCCCACTCCTGGCTGAGCACTGCCTCAAGACGGTGGCCCCTGGTCATGCTTTGCGTCAAATGCTGGTGGGTTAGGAGGCTTCACTGAATACCTACTAGGCCAGAGAACAAAGCTTCAGCTAATGACTGGCATGGAGGATGGCAGCACACCGTGAAGACCAAGTCAGACTACGACTTGAGCAGTGAGTCAACTCTACATCATCCCTAATGCACAGGACTTTTTTTGTCTCCAGGCTTACTTTCAGGATTCCAAACTTCCATACCATACTCTTTGCTCTTCCATATTGAAATCATTCGGCCAGAGGTATTTAAATATATTGTGATTCTATCACACTTGAAGGGCTATAAAGTAGGAACATCATCTGTCAGAGATGCTGTCTCAACTATCAATAGCTTCTAACATACGCCAGGGAAAACAAGCATACACATAAGCACAGCTACACAGTCCTGGGTTGGAAGTCCATAATAATATCAGATCAACACTGGTGATACGTAATTACAGGGCAGGAAAACCAGCAAAAAGAGCAGTGTTCATAAACAACAATAATGGAGTTTTATTCTGGAACGGAGGGTACCTGCCTATGAACACATTTACCTCCTTCCATGTATTTTTGTGGAGGAGAACATACCTTCCTTAAAGCAGGCTGGTTATGATGTGATGTTAATAAATACTAGTTTTTAACAGTAGATACTTCCTAAGGTGATAAGTATAGACCTTGGTAGCTGACAGGGCAGACCCTTACCAGTGACTGTGTAGTTAAACATGAACTAGGGTTTTGATATTAGGCATTAAACAGTATCAACTATTTGAAGCATATGAAGGAAATGCAGTGTTTCTCCTATAACATGTAAAAGAAAATAAATACTCTGCGTTGTCAGGGCTTCTTTAACCAACAGTCTTCCAACTGCCTTTCTTGGTCCCCCTTGACCAGGTTGCAAATTTTAACTTTGCACGCATGAAAATAAATGGCAAAACGAGTGTCTGTTTTTCTCAGAAAAAAGCTAAAGGTCTGAACACAGCTTGTGCTCTGGATGTTTCTCTTTAACATTCTGTTGAGGGGGTTGTATGTCAAATAAATTTAATATCCATGGGTGGAGTACCTTGGTGCATAAGAACTTGTGCCCAGTGTTTCAGTCAGAGGCCAAGATTCATGAACAATCTTTAAAGACTCTTATTAGGTCAATCTAGTTCTCCTGCATGAAAGGACAGTCTCTTTAGGTGAGGGCATTTCTAAGTCGGCTAAGTAATTTTCTGAAAACTATGTCTATGCTTTTTATGACTAAAATTTCAGTCATTTTGAAAACTATTCTTTCTCTTATCTTTAAGCAGAGAAAGGACATATTTAAAAGTACCCTTAAAGAAAATTTATGTTTAGTACTATTCACTTGATTTTTTTCCATTAGTTTTACATAACATTTTCCCTGTCTTTTTCCTTTTTCTGTTCTATAAAATTTAAAATAAATTGGACATAATTTGCTGTCTGTTCCATTACAGTGTATAACCAAAATGTTTAGAATTGCAAATTAGATATTTGCACTGGATATTTACATTCATCCTTTGCTATTCTCCATAACTTTTCTGCATTTTAATAAAGCTAGATGCTCTGATTGTTTTCCCTGAGATATTGTTTCAGGCTGTCTGTTTATTTGGGAAGGGGAAGAGCTGAAAACTATTTTGGTACACAGATTTATTTGATACAATCGTGTAATACTCCTTATCCATCCTGGTTTGTCTTTAATTGCTGCCAGGCTTACAGTCTGACAAACTGTAGGTTTGCTCTGTTTTTCCTGGCAAGGTAACCCTTTCCATCTGCAGTATTTAACTGCTCCATTGTGCGGATAGAAACTGAACAGTGTATTTCCATGGGAAAATTACTGAGATGCAGTTGTTCTACCGGCTTTCACCAAGGGCATTGTTTCAGGGACAGTTGTAGGGGTTCACCTAGATTAGCCCTCTTCAGGAAAAAATCTTTTATTTTGGTCAACATAATTGCAATCTTTAACAGTGAAAAATAATAGGATCTAAGCTCAGTACTCAAATAAGGCTTACAGTGACCCAGCATTATGCAAGTGAACTAAATTCAGCCTTCAAAGCATGGATATCAACCACTCAAACAAGGCACCCACAGGTGTGCCCGTGGGAGCTAGTCATACATTTGAGGATAGAAGCTGACCACTTGGTGTTTAACCCAATCAACTGATTAGAGCGTAAAATAAACAATCTCCAAACAAATCTGAGATTTTAAGCCTCATTATAGTTAGGTTCACTGAAAACCATGAAGATGAACAAAAGGGAGGGGTTAAGTAAAAATTAAATAAGTTTTATATGAACAACAATCAATATGAATTATCATAGCTCTGCTGCTCTACTTCATGAATTGAGATATACTCTCCTACTAAGTGAACACAGTATACACACTTCTGGCAATACACAATTAGCGTTTTGTTAGAACAGCTATTGATGTTTTTTAATGCACAGAGTACGCAGGCAATCCACTTCTAAGCATCTTTTCTCCAACCTTCCTATGATGGTGCAGATGCATACAGAATCTCCATGCCTATCTAACATGACTGGGGAGGCAGATGCACATTTAGGCACAGGGCAGTGCTATATGCATGAGGGTTTCTATTATGCTGCAGGAAAGGAGTACTGTATTAACAAAGATGATGAATTACAAAACAATCTTCAAATTCAAAAGGTTACTGGCACTTGTTTGTTAAACAGAATTTCCATGGACAAGTAAATCTTGATCTCTTACAAAGATGGCTATTGGGTTTGATGCAACACAGCAAATACGCTACATCATGAAGTGTATACTGCATAAAAAAGGGATACACTTGTAATGACGTCTAATTTTTGAGAGTGGCTTGTAGAATTCAACATTTCAAGAAATAAGACTGTAATAAGATAAGATAGCTTTAAAATGGTTTGAAGACAATTAGTAAACACAAATTGCAGCATCACGATCTGTATTATGTTGTGTTGAATTATTAGCATACTTTGATTGTTAGACTACATCCATGACTCAAAATTTAGAATATCCTTCTCAGTTACAGTCTATTTATAGTCTTCATACAATTACGCTACTATCCTGCTGTGCATAAGGCAAGTTAGTTCCATTTGGCAAAAAGAGAACATGAAAACAACCCGCAGGTAGCTCTGCTCCCACTGTTGCTGTCTTATCTGCGAAGCTAAACTGCTCCTCTCCTCTCCTCTCCTCTCCTCTCCTCTCCCTCTCCTCTCCTCTCTCCTCTTCCACAGAGTCATAGAATTGTCTGGGTTGGAA
>VXAK01020200.1:644-38241 GCA_013399435.1 Arenaria interpres | reverse complement strand
TTGAAAAATAGTAATACAAAAACCTGTATGAAGTTTCTCTGAGTGCTAAGCCTGAGGACATAGGTTTACTAATTAAACTCCCTTTTAAGATACTTTCATACAAAAAACTGAGTTATATTTTCAGCAGAATACAAAGAGTTATAAATTTAAGTTCACATACATCAAGACACTACATACTTCTGCATTTAGATGTTTGTAAATCACAATAAAAACAACTGAATAATTATTTTATTTGAGCATAATTTGTTCAGGCAACACTGGCTTCCGTAAGATGACCTATCACTCAGTTTCAGGTTTGACATTTGCGTGAGCTAGTTCAGCTCCAACTACCTACACCTTCTTAAAAGAAGAGTTTTGTACTTATTGTCCTTACTTTTATACAAGGCCTCATTTAAGATCTATAATTTAAACCAAACTGACCGTATCAAATATCCCAGTAGGTAAGAAAACATATTTAGAAAACAGTTTAAGCAAGACACGAACACATTACTTTTTCATACCTTCATTTTTCTGAGCCTGGATTTGTTATCGTGACACCAAGCCAAGCAAGTCATGGTCTCTTGTCTTTCCAGTGACTCTTCCACTTCTTTAGCAGTCAAAAACATCTCAATATTTACCAAGTCCTTCAAAAACAAAAAGGAAGGTCTTGTTAAGTTATATTGATACTTTACACAGCAGTTCATGCTTCAACAGAGCTGAAATACAAATACAAAAGACTTTGTTCCAGAGACCTCTGGTTTTTAGGACATTACTTTACAAAAAGACTTTACAGTGTATTTTGAAGACTGCATTTCCATGCGCTGAGATAGTGAGACAGTGACAGTATTTTTCTGAGCCTACTTACACAACAGAACTATTAAAAAAGAGAAAAAGAAAAGATTAAACCTAGCAGCTNTAAAGATTAAACCTAGCAGCTTTGCAAAGAAAGTGACCAGATCCCCTGATCACTTCAGCGCAGTTCACACTTTCAGGAGTGCTTTGTTTCCTCAAACCTTGGCCTACTATGTCAATTGGACCATGACAAGGTCATAACATTTGCTGAAGTGGAGAATCTGAATCTACTTTACCTAGCCATCTCTAACCATTGAGCTTTAAGCAAAGTCCTACAAGGGCCTGAAGCCTCCAGTATATTTCTCTCATTTGCTTAATGTTGTAAGCTCCAGACCTTTAATTGCTTACAATAGTTCTGTTGACAACATCCAACACTGAGGTGATAAAACAAAATTACTATATTAAAAAACAGTTAGGCAATGGGTGGACTACAAGATTCCTTAAGTGCCTATCATAAGCAGATGCTTTTTTTGAAGAAAAAGCAGCAATCTAGTATCAAAGTTGCATGGAGCAAACCTCTAATATGCCTATGCTACTTTTTAATTACCAGCAGCTTTATGCATTCATACCAATCAAGGCAAACACAATTAGTAGGGTAACAAATAATTTATTTCCCCATATATTTCTGCTGAAAAAAAGACTTAAGTAGATTTTCCCAAATGATATGATCAGGATCCATTCTGAATTGGCACTACTAGAAGTTATTTCAGAGCTGCATACACATGTTATGTTGTGACAGTTCCTACCTTACTGAAAAAAATACAGAGAAACCATAATTCACTAGACAAAGAGAAATCCAGTACTAAAGTGATTAATATGCACTCTAATTTTGAACAAGTTCATTTTTATGTAGATTCCACAGCAAAATGCTGAAAATTACACAACTGCAATGCTGAATATGACAAATATTACAGTAGCTCTAGTGAACAAGACAACTCTCAGAAATAGATGGCATTTTCAGCGGTTAGAACAGCTGAATATACTTAGTCTTAGAATTATACCTCCCTAAACCAAAGATAAATACTAGAAGCAGCATCAGGCGCATCACATTCACATCTTGCATTCCATCAGACAATTTTTCCTTATAAATTCAAGCAGTCTAGTCCTATTGGAAAACTGAACCAGATCATGCTAGGTTTATCAGAATGGTTATTTACAAAAATGTAAACAAGCCCCATGTATTTCTAAATTGCAGCACAAGTTACAACTTTTCTCTGAAGCTTTCTCTCTTATGACTTGGAGGTAAGTTTAAAACAAAATATTAAGGGCAGTTGACATGCAACTACATTTTATAGATTGTATGACAACAGCAACAAAACCATTATACCTTGAAATGAATAAAGGGTCACAAGCAGTTCTAGTTTTATCAAAACCAAGTCAGTCAGACCCAGGTCAGACCTAAAGCAGCTGCCAGGTTCATAGAACAAAATTAAGATTGGACTTTCAATTACTCCTCCCATCCCCTTAGAGACAACAACAAAAAAATAATCATTTTAATCAATGTTTTGGCAAATGGACTGAAAGAATGCCAACCCACTCCACAAAAGGTGATTTTCTTCTTTAGAATTTTTCCTACAAGAACAGGAGAGTAATCTCCTTGGTATTCTGAAGTTTTTTTCTTATTATATGCTCAAGTGGAAAAGAGCAGAGCATTATTCCCCTGTGCATGATAAGGTGACCACAAAAAAACCTTCTTGCCCGTGTAATTCATCTGTATAAATAATGTGACCTATAATGCAGCTATATTCATTATCTTGCTTGCATATTTTTCCACACAGCTGCTGAATGGAAAGACGATTCAACTTGAGTTAGAAATAATAACATCTCCATATATCTCCTAAAGCTTATTCAAGCTATGTGTTCTTTTAATGAACAGAGTTTACTTTAAATCAAATTAAGACAGAAAGGTTTCCCTTTACATTTAAAAAGACTGGATATGATAGGCAGACGACAAACCACTGGTTTCATCTAATTTGCTAGCTTTTTATAGTTTAGGCTTCATCACAAAACAAATTTCTATTTTTTTTAAAGAACCATAAGGGCAGCATTTGTTTTATTTCAATGAGCTGGTGAGAGAATCCCAAATATATGCATTTATCAATCAGGTGTTAGTATACCAATGCTCAACTGTGAGCAAAAAAAAAAAATTGTAGTTGCTGCTGAGAGAGACAAAACTCTCAAATAAAAAGAGAATTCCGACATTCCTCTTGCAAATTTAAAATAAAAGGTTCTATTTGGAACAGAAATGCTAATTAGATTCGCGGTTGCCAAAAGAAGTCCAAAGCTTGGCAGCCATCTCTATTAAATAGACAGTATGTATCCAGAAAACAGAGGAGAACATTTTTAATTAAAAGAGTTCCTTTCAGAACTAACAATCACATTTAAATTGCACCAATAAATAGCATTTTCTTCTCTGCTGACTAGATAGAAATTTCGGGACCAATATGAAAAAAAGCATTAAGAAATCCATTTGTAGAGAAAGAAATAGCTTTTGCATTTGATAAAAAGTAGTTAGAAGTCTTAATCATGCAGATTGATAGAAGGAAAACAGTAAGATACAATTAGACAATAAACCTTAATCCCCTGTCCTCATGCTCATATCAGCCAAGTATTTTTTTTAATCTAATCATGATCATGCTTTCCCATCTTCCTTTTCTGGTGGTGCCTGCTCTTGATGCTTCTCCATGGTGTATTTCATTAGCCGGGAAATAGCAGAACAGACTATCAGAGGATAATCTGGCTTTATCAACATAAAAACAGCTCTTCTGCACAGGCCAGTACTGGAGTGCTACTTGTCTGCCACATCTTGTATGGATGGGAACCAGTTAACAGTGTTCGCAGTTGTAAGAAGCATCTCATGTTCCAGTCAGAAAAATCACTATTAAGACCCAATCCAGAATAGTTTTCTGAAGGTATTCTGCAATTCAGAGTCACATAGGCTACAGATGACACAGAAATTTTCTCAGTATCTAAAACAGCCCTAAGATTTAATATGCTGTCAGGAAGAGCCTCTCTTATATAATTTGTTTATATATAACATTGGGTGAATATAAATTTGCAGTTTTAGAAAAATATTGCCACCAGTTTTGCAGGTGGAGAAAAAACTGAAGCAAGAAATCTGTTGCCGCACACTCTGCCTCCAACTGACACGGCATTCAGCATCGTGGCAAGCGTTTTCTGACTTGCATATAAATTAAAAAGCAACTCTGAAGTCTTTAAATTACTATCTTTTGCAACATTGTAAAGTCTCAGTTTCACAATTTCACTTTTCACATTGTAAAAGTGATTGCAATACTTCACTTCCAGTACTGCAGAAGCATAGGAGAACCCTACACTGCATGCAGATTACTTCAGTATTGTTATCAAACCATAACTCTTAGCACAGACATTCCAGCCTCCTGTGCATTGCCATGATAATTTTGCCTAAATTACCTTGCCTTAACTTGCTTACGAGTGCAGAATACCTGACTTCAGGTGGGAAGACTGATTAACATCGAGCTTTCATTTAGTTAGGCTTCTACAACTGTTCTGAAAAATAGTTTCAAGTTGCTCAAGGAGAAGAAGAACGCAGTCCATAAGTATTACTGACAATTATGCAAACACTAAAGAGGGGGAACACACCATAAGCATTCTTCTTCATTCTAGTACAAGCAAGGAAGTACCACCTGGATTTTATCATTTCTGCTTAAAAAAAGCCATCTCATTATTGGAGTAAATGAACTAACCGTCCCTTCTATCCAACTGCCACTAACCAGGCATCAGAAGGGTAGCTATTTAAGCACTGCATGAACTTTATCATAAAAGAACTACCTAATTCCATTACAATTGTTTAAACTTCAGAGAAAAACATTTATTATTAAAGAAAACTGCACATGAAGGCTGAAGAAACTTAAGAGACTTACTTAAACAAATAATACATCTATCCATCACCCTGTGCTCTGCCTGATTTACATACATATAGCTTTTAAAATATCACCGCTTCTTTTTAAACTGCAAGTGCCTCCAGGGAGGGAGGTTGCCAACCTGATGATTCTGCACAGAACTCCGATTATTAAGGTATAAAATACTTTGAAGACTGAGGATTCCTTTATGATGATTATTACTAAATATATACTCCTGGCCAACATAAAAGCTATACCCCCATATTGCACTTCCATTTTCTGAGATGGGTTCTCAGTAAGAACATCCCAAGATGTAGATGCACGTCCCTTCCTTTGAACTCTCTGGCTGGTGTGAGCAGGAGTTGACAGGGACAGATCTCACTCCTTGCCAGGTTTCTCTCCTTTGCAGTCTCCTGTTTTCAGGAGACTCCAGCACCCGCCCTCACTGAAGGGAAAGGTTGCAGCAAACACTTACTAATTATTTAGATACCAAAGAGTCAACACTGGAAAGATCTGCTGCAGGTTTTTTCCACAAAAAGGGGGCAATTCAGAACAAAGCTTACATCAGCTGCAGGACAAACCTGCAGCAAAGCCAGGCTCCACGAGTTCTAGAAGTCATGGAATAACTGCTTTATAATGAAAAATAATTGCTACTTTAAACACTAGTTTCAGGTATCAATACTAAGAGGAAAATGAAAATGGGCCCAGAATTTAATGAAGTCATGTGATTGTGCTACAGAAGGGAAGAAAAAGTGATTAAAAAAATACAGTGAAAGTTATATGAAGAATAATACTTGTGAAATAATGAGAAGGTCCATACAAAGGTAGTAGGACAATTTGTTTCTAACTGGTAGATATTTTAGCTTCACATGAATTTGAAATTCTGCTTACTCACTCACCCAACCCCTCTTCCCCCCAGAAGAAGTGGGGGGAAGGAGAGGAAGGGGAAAAAAAAAGGGTTGAGATAAAGACAGTTTAATAGAAGTAATAACAGAAAATTCACGTGAATCTGTGAATCCGTAAAAGGAAAAATAACAATAACAATAGTATTAGTGACACAGGTCACTCTCACTGCCCAGTGAATTAGCACCACCCCGAGCAGTGATCACGGATTGCTGCCCCCCAGCTAACCCCCATTTTTATACTGAGTATGACATCTATGGTATGGAATATTTCATTGGCCATTCCATCCTTCTGTCTATTCTTCTACGGGAAGCTGAAAAAAAGTCCTTGAATCATGTAAATATCACTTAGCAACAACTAAAAAAGTAGGTATTATTAACATTCGGTTCACAGCAATCACTAGAAAGAAAATTAACCCTTTCCCAGCTAAAAATCAGGACAGACGTCAGCACATATCCAGAAGACTTCATCCAATTTTTTTTAGTCAAGTGTCTTTACATTGTAACTACACCTCAAATTAAAATTTTTTGCTTAAATTACAAACATTCATTAGTTTGACAGCCATAACAAAAAGACAGTAATAAGTAGTTTCATGTGAGAGGTAGAGTTTATTTCACAGCAGGTAAAAATTTGAACTTCACTATAAATTGTTTTTAAAGAGTCAGTAATGATTTTGCTTCTTTATTATATAAGACAAAGTTTTGATTAGTCCATTCCAAGATAAAACCCAAACTCTTCAATATGCAGTTTCAAATCTAAATGGGCGGCTCTAAATTTACCAAGAAAACTGCTCACACATTTCAGCACCAGATACAACAAAATAGCAACTTCAGTTTTGATGTTATGTCAAAAATGGTTTTACAAGAACGAAACAATCATTTCTCTAGTAGCAATACAGCTTGTGCTCAAAATTTCCATAGTGTTCATTTGAGGGTTTTAATTTATGTAACTTTTTAAGATTTGGAGCAGTCAGGTCAACAGTCATTTCTCTCCGTTGGTCTCTACTGTGCACATGAGTTGAAGTACTTTTATTTTATGACATCTCCAGCCACAAGTCTGGAAAGCTGTCAGAAGGAATGCACAATAAAATCCCTTATAAGTCACATGAACACTTATGTATTAAAATAAAATCCAGAATATTTCACATGCGAAATGTGAATCTTTAACAAGGCCCAAAACCAAACAGAAACATGTACTAAAGCAATACTTGATATTTTCAAATCCTCCATGAGCTATCTCAAAACAAAATGATTCACCCAGAAAGACAAGTTAGGCTTGTGACAAGATTAAAAAAAATAAAAATATTTGATTCAGGTGGAAAAAGGTAGCATTTTGTAGAGAAGAAAGCTTCCTTGGTGGAAATACCAAGAGTCATAAAATAGGCTATTTGTTGTATAAAATAGGCATCATAATATCATAAGATGCTGTTTATGTATTTTTTAAACAAGCAAATTGTTTATTTTTAATTGCCTACTAGCATCAATACAACTTGAAAGTAGGCCAGTATGCCTCAAGCTATCAGTGGCTTGTTGCCAAGAGTACGTACCAATGACAGTTTTAATAAGGCTGACTATCTATACACATTACGTGCATGAGAGCACTACCTTCATACTAAAAAAGGTTTTGCTGATGCAGTTTCACACTCAGTGATACAATAAGCTGATTGTATATGAAATTCAATAAACTCTTAGACCACTTTAAAACAGCAACTTTAAAAAAGCTGTGTTAAGTTTTCAATGACTACTCACATACTGAACTACACACCCTCCACGTGCAGCCTAACCTTCAATATAATTTAGGATGCAGCTATGGAACTGAAATGGGCTCCCTAATTCAAGAAAGACAGGCAACTGCTGGAGAGGGTACAGCAGAGGGCTACCAAGATGAATAGGGGCCTGGAGAATCTCCTTTACGAGGACAGGCTGAGGGACTTGCGTCTTTTTAGCCTAGAAAAGAGAAGGCTGAGTGAGGATCTGATCAATGCTTATAAATACTTGAAGGGAAGGTAAAGGAGCATGGGGACAGTCATTTTTCAGTCGTGCCCAGGAACAGGACAAGAGGAAATGGGCACAAGCTTGAATATAAGAAGTTCCACCTAAACATGAGGAGGAACTTCTTTCCTTTGAGGGTGGCCGAGCACTGGAACAGGCTGCCCAGGGAGGTGGTGGAATCTCCTTCTCTGGAGACATTCAAAACCCGCCTGGACAAGTTCCTGTGCAACCTGCTCTGGGTGGACCTGCTTTGGCAGGGGGGTTGGACTAGATGATCTCCAGAGGTCCCTTCCAACCCCATGTGATTCTGTGAAATAGAAATGCAATAATGAACAGTTATGAACAAAAAAGTGAAATTAGTCTTCTATATTAATATTATTAGTTTGTTAAAAGTTTCCTCTGTGATGAATACACAGCAAATTCAGGGATCATCTAGATGCTGAGATTATCATTACACAACTTGGGAAGAAGGCAGACTTACAGAGTTAAATGGTAGACAACAGGACCATCTGGGGATGAATAAAGTGGTTAGCGCATTTCTGCGGTGGGGAAACAGTGAAAAACACTTCAGTGGGCAGGAGCAGGAGGACTAGACCATCCCACCATAACACTGCCTACTTGGAAACAGATATGGAAAGAAAAACATGAGGTGCAGGTGAAAAGTCGGACAGGGCAATAGGTTTTGATGGCAGTAACATGGAGAGAGACTTTTCCCTCCGCAGTCCATTCCTCTTCTCTATACAATGGGAGGAGTAAAAGGCCGCTGGTTACAAGACAGATACTTCAGAGTGAATGCAGATTATGTATAAACTGCATTGAGATCAAAGAGAAACACAAATCATTAAGAAAACAACAGCACAGGTAGTGACAATACAGCAACATCGGTTACTGAATATCAGCTAAAATGAGGCACAAACTAACAATAAGAGGCCTCCTTACTCTCTGCTCATAAAATAATGGTGTCTGAAGTTCATTAAGCTACTATTAAGTGTTATAATGCTATGCACATTAACAGGGTTACAGAGAAAATAAACAGAGTAATTGATGGAATGTCCTACTCAAAAGCCAGCTGCAGAGCTCGCTATTAGAAAAAAGCAGAGACAGCCAAACCACAGATTCGTCAACAGAAGAGCCAGAAAAGTTCTTGTCTACAAAGTAAACACAGTATTCCATGGTGTACAGTTGAGCTTTCACAAGAGAGCATCTTCCATGACCTGCATATAGCACAGACCTTTCAATTCTACCTGGTTATCTTTGAAAGACCCCAGCAACTTAAATTGACTGATTATCTGTCAGAAGACTACGTCTTTATATAACATTAGGAGATGTTCATACTTCTTTTAGTAGCTGGTTCTAGCAATTAAATCACGTTCTAACCTTCTGTCTGATTTCAAACCTGAATTTTTCTGACTTCTGATTCTGTTTACTGCTTTCTCCCTAACTGTTTCTGCACTAGATTATGAAGTTCCTTGCTATATGGTTTTTGCTCTCATACCTAGCAAAAGCACCCACCCCCTTATATTTTCCAGTCATCTCCTTCCAATTTTTCTAACAGCTTTCCTAAGGTGTGGTCACCAATACTATACATATTCTGGTACCGACAGCTCCAGGGCCAAATAAAGACGAATGTTTCATCCGCCTACTTTTGTTCATGCACATAAGCCACTTTGGTAGAGCCTCAGAGCTGCAAGCTGGCACTTAGGTTGGTTATTGGTGAGCTGTTTTCCCAATGCATCCTCTACTCCCGCCTCAGGAATTTTTGTAGCTCAACGAACAGCTTCACTTTATCCAGCAGCACATTGTATCATGTTGAGCACAATAATAAATTACTTCACTAGAGTAATGCAACAAAGCCTCTAGAGCTTAAGATGCATCATTGGGGAGGGAGAAAAAAAGCCTCTGGTCTTAGTTCTACCTTGGCCATTTTCAGTTGTGGCCTCTTCTAGCAGAGGAAAGACAACTAATCCTTTGCCAGTTGAGAATGAGCCCTGCGGCATCAGTCTGTATCAGCAGCTACACACATTCACCAAAAAAAAAAAAAGTGAACTCCTGTCATCTAGTATAGTAATAAGCAAACGTGTAAAATGTAAAGTAACATTTACATTCTGAAGGAATGCCTGGCAGGAAAATGTACAACATGAAAAATCTCAGATGCATAACTGAAACCAAACCTCTTCTATATCTAGGCAATCTACAGGTGGTAACACCATTCTCCCTTTAGATAAAATTTCAATTCAAGAATCTTTCTTGAATCACTAGCCTTTCAGGCTAAGTATTTTGTAATAAATTAGCTCCGTTATGATACACTATAGGTAACCCATTTTGTCTAAAAGGACCGAAAAAAACAGACATTCAACATCACAGCACACTTCATGTTGGCTTTTGAAGTGACAAATGATTTGTAACGAGAAAGTTTGTTATTCTGCATCGATCTTGACTATTTCCCATTTACATAATTCTCAAAGATGCTTGAGACAAACTGCAGATGTAAAGCTGTTCAGGAATTACAGCACTTTGAAATTCAGATGAACACACCCAGACATTCATTATACCAATCTAGTGAAAGTTGCCATGCCTACGCTACAAGCAGCCAAAACACATCTAAAGGAGTTTGAGTTGCCTGTCTATAGCCTAGTACTGTAAGGTAACTCAAAACAGCACAAGTTAACATCCTGGCACCTTTAAATAAGCCAGTGTAGGAGTTCCTTCACATGTAGCTTTCTCAAACATCTCTAGTGTGGGAACAGCAAGTCATAAGAGGGACACAAATAGCTCCAGACAAAAGGCACCTTTTGCCATTCAGCCCACATTTAGTCAGCTTGTCTGTGTTCTGCATGACAGTGAAGCAATGAATACATTCAAGCATTATGTGGAATATTATTTACCTATTTTAAAATTGAAGTGTTATTAATATAAACTTGTTTTGAAGAATTAATTTAATACGTATTTGTGTGTTTGCCTACAAGCCATTCTTGGACTACATGTCTTAACAAGGAAGATTTCTAAGGGTACAATGGTATGATTGTTAAAAGAAGTACTTACTCGGTTTTTAACTTTAAGATTATATGGCTTCCTTCACTGAAACAGAAGCTTTTCTAAATTTTTTATTTCTCATTGAAGCAATCACATATTACTGACATTCATCCTGCTCAAGTATTAAAAGTGTACTGATCAAATGCTCTTGAACTGTATTTATGTAGCTTATTTAAGTCTAGATTTGTTTCACTCAGATTTTTTTTTTTTTTTAACAAGTTTCACTCTGGACTTAAGTTTTCACTCCTACTTCACCTAACCTTGTAAGTTAAATCTGAATAGTTATTTCAGGGTTTCAGGGAGAAGACTGGTAGAATATAGCCATATCAAACAAAGCACACGGTTATTTCTTCCATGTATATATACTACTATCAGTCTGCTATGGCAATACTCTATTTGTTCACAAACTGGCATGCAGGTCTCGCAGTGTTAAAAGACTCAGTGGAGCACAGATCAGTCTCCAGAAACACAGAACTGATATATATATCACCTGCACATTCCTCCCGACATGCAGATCTGCCTGCAGTTGTGGACATTCACTGAACACAGAATGCCTTTGTCCTGCACATCCTTCAGAACAAGAATACCAGCTACACAGGAATAAGAAACTTTCAGTCCAGTGGGACAGGCAAAGGCAATCAGCTTCTAAAATATGGAATATGGAACTTTCCTTAAAAATCCAAGCAGTTATGGATTCTATACCATCTGCTCTCCTCTGTCAACCACGAAGAGGTGAGCATCAGAGAGACCTAAGCAAACCCAAGTCTATCACATTTTGATTGAAATAGTACTCTTAGTGCACATTTTTTCATTCACTTTTTGAGTTAAGACTGAATACTGTTCCTGTTTGTGATGCTTAAACGTGCAGGTCATTTTCCATCTCCCATTTTTCGAAAGAGGTATCAAGCAGGAACAGTTATTCAGGGAAAGGCTGAGTTCAAAAACAGTAGCTTCAGAAAGATTTTTGTCCCATAACAGAGAAATCATTCAGCAATATTCTACTGAGGTCCCAGCTGAAGGATCCATTTCAAAATGTTGAGGAACACTTCAATAAAGCAAGGAAAGAACCCTTAACTTTGGGGTTGAAAAAAGGAACAATTACGCACAATAGTACAAAGAAGAGATCAGGTACTTGGTTAAAAGCCAAGGAAGCCTGACTTAAAGAATTCAAGTTTCTTTTATTCCAAAGGACATCAAATAAGATTTCATGACTTTCAATAACAAAATTAAGATGACGGAACACACCTGAATTTGTCGCAGGTATCTTTCCTAATACTCAGGCTAATCCACCCAAAATGGTTTCCAAATTATTAAAACTGAAGCTGCGTTTACGTAGTAGAAAACAGGAAGAACTGAACCAAATTGGAGAAAGGGGAAAACAAAAGATAATTGACTTTTGCAGTGACTATTCCTTTCATTTATACTAATCAAAATTCCTTTTGAAAAAAATATACTTACTATAGCAGTTTGAAAGACAGTGAAATATTTTCAGAATGGCTTCGCAATCTCTGCCCTATTTTGATATTCTCCAGGGAAAAACTGTTACCACTGATTTAGAAATTCCACTCAAGAAGGAAACCATTGACAAAAACTGAAGATCTGAACTCCCACTTCAAGGAAACATCTTTTTAGGACTGCTGTCAGTTGGTTTAACACTGCTTCAAGTGTCAGGAAGCCCTTCTAATACAGGTGCATGTTTAGAACAGGCATATGTATAGACAAATTTTGTTTTCCTCAATATTTCTCAAAAGCAAAAAGCACACTGTGGAATTAATGCAAATGGCTAGTTAAGTATCTTTGAAGGATGATACACCTATTTAATTCCTGATCTAAGAACATTAATTTGCAAAACTTTGATTGGCATGCATAATCTGTGATACAAGGTCAAGTTAACGAGTCTTAAGCTATTTAAAAGAGTTATTTCAACTCAAGTGTTCTTTTATACCTGCAACCTTTACAGGGCCACTGTCCACCCTCCCGGGGGTATTGTAGTTCTGTCCCTCAGTGCTTTATAGATTTCTAAGTGACTTGCTCCTCACCCTAACACACAGACACTTGGTTTAAATTGGATCTGTTCTTCTCAGAAGAAACATTGCCACTTGTACAACTTTTGTACAGTATGGGCATTAAGGCAAGGACATATACTCTTTTACTAAAATAAACTAAGCAAAGACAGAAAGAGGATTTATAGTATATGAGAGAATGGCAGCTTCAGAATCTGGGTTTGTTTTCATTCATATAGTCAAAAATCACAACGGCTATAACATAGCAAAGCACATAAGGACACTTTTTTTTTTTCTTTTTTCTTTCTATCCTATTAAAAAAGGGGCTAGAAAAACCACGAAATTTAGAAAACAACCACCCCCAAGAACAGGAAACAAAACACTACATAGCTAACCTAATTATAAAACAGCTCCAAACAGCACACAACTTCCTACTCAAACACCACATTTCCAAAACTAGATTTGCCTATCAATTAATGGCACAGAAATGAGATAGCACTTAATGTAGCAGAACATGGAATAGCCAAGTTTAAGTTAACAGACAACCCTGCCAGCCAGCTGAATATATGAATCTGCAGATGAAAATATGCATTTTTATATTGGTGTTGCACTCCAAGGTCATAATAGAGTCAAAATAAGATCATTAAGTGTAACAAGCTGATACTGATGAGCTTCATTTGTATGCAATAACAAAAACTTAACATCTAGTTTCCATTTTCAACTGAAACTGTTTTTCACATCATTAGGGAGCCAGAAGAAATCAAGACAAAAGTCCACAATAGAATCCCTTCCACCCCGTATTTACTTTGGCACAAACATGACATTTCTGTCCTTGACTGTCAGCTCTTATTTTAATATTACTCACATTTTGGTTTTCTTTCCCAAATAGCATTACTTTTCTTTAAAGACTTATCACACACATCACATGTTTGTAGTTTACTCCTTGTATTGCCATATAACATTATGCTTTATACATGCCACACGCCAGAAGTTATTCCTAACTTGAGCTAGTTCATAACTCTAATACTTAAACTTCCCTATAATTTTTCACATCCAGCATTTCTTTTCACAGCTGTTGGCTTCCTAGTTTATAACCATGGCTTTTAAGTGCTTATCATGACAAGAATTCAAGGTCATCATTCCTATGAAGGTAGTTAATTTAGAAAGCAGACCAGAATTTGTCACAGCCTATCAATAACTATTAGAATTGGACACTACGGTGCACAGTCGATCTTTGAGCAAATTGTCTGCTGTGTATTACTGGCAAATACATAAATGATTTAATGGTTTCCTTTTGGTCACCAAAAGAGAATGCTTTCTAAACTGTTTCCACCCATGAAGTACCTTAGCAGCTTTTCAGATCTCTTAGCATTCAGAAGCTATGCAAGGAACTTAAAACAAGCAGGCTCAGACATGCTCCCAAGACTGGTCTAACAGCTACTGAAAAATGCTTAACCTAGGATCCACAAGCTATAACTGAAATGGAAAAAGCCATATCATTCAGCCTTTTCAAATAGTGGCAAAGGGCACTTTTAGCCGTTTGGTCTACAATCAGAAACAGAATCACAGAATGGTTGAGACTGGGACCTCTGGAGGCTGTGCAGTCCCCTTGCTAAAAGCAGGGTCATCTACAACAGGTTACTTAAGACCTTTCCCAGTCCAATCTGGGTTTGAGTATCTCCAAGCACAGGGAGACTCCACACCCCGGTGCGCCTGCTGAGAAGCCCAGAATTAAATACAGCACTCCAGATGGGTCTGACCAGAGTTGAGTAGAGGGGCTGGATTACCACCCTTCCCCTGCTGGTGATGCTCATCCCAATGCAACCCACGGTGATGTTGAGTCTTCTCTGCCACAAGAACGCATTGCTGAGTCTACGTTCAACTTGTCTACCAGCCTCACCTTTTTTTCAGGTTCCTACTAGGGTATAGTGCCTACCCAGTGGTAGCAATATTGTCCTGATATATATAAAAAAAATAACGTCAGGTAATAGACATTACCAGGTTCACTATACAGCAACTATTACCATATTTTGAAATCTCTACAGCAAAGTTACATTATTAAGCACTAGAGAACATTTCAATGCTCATATCCTTCAGCAAGAAGGGAACAAAAACACCCTAGAGAAGTTGTCTTATTAAACCAGCAAAACCACAAATTCTGTATAACAATCAAGTCTCAGTATCTTACTGTTGTAAAAGCTGTTCAGAATGAGTATTACCATATAGTAGGAAAGACCGAGTACAACGTTGAGAGACTGAGGGAAGTCTATCCTCATTTAGCCAAAAGGTAAACTTTGAGTAAAATGCATAATTTTAGCAAACTAGAAGAAATATGGCCTCGGTGCATTCAACATGTGCAACTGAGTTCTGTGTTATTCAAGTTACTCTGATGTTATGCAAATAAAAATACATAGGCTTGAAGGCAGAAGTTAAATAAGCTTATTTAAATTTTTTTTTAAACACAAAAGTTCCTATTTGGCAAACAGAATGAAAAGCTTTAAGGCTTCACAAGTGAGGCGCTTCATATCACACGGTCTTGCAATGTATAGTGACAGACTTCCATGCTCATGTCTCAACTAAAGCTGAGCATTACTTAATCAGGCACAATAAAACTTGCTATGAAAGTGAAAAATATTTCCATAGTGCTTTTTCAGCAGACCAAGTAGGTATGGTAACAAAATGACTCAGCAGGAGATGAGCTCCCGCTCAAAACAGAGGGAAACATCTCCCAGAAGTGGAAGAGCTGCTGACCATTCAGCTGCAGTTATCCCAGAATAATTTTATTTTCTGATTCACGTGCACAGGCTATCCTTAGTGAGGCACAGCAACCTCTTCAGTGAATTTCTGCAGGACTATTTTCTATTAATAGTTTGAAACCCACTTTCCCTCTCCCTTCCATTCAACCTCTACTTGCTGTTTCCTTTTTGGTATTTACTGAAATCACTGCTGGTTGAACAGGATCAGACTGGTAAAGCAGCCGACGAGTAAGAGAGGTGTGACAGATACCATCCTTGTACAAGACAAAGAACATGTACATATGCTGTTATTTCACACCAGTAACAAAAATCTCTTCCCCTTAACTAGATCAGAAAAATGTGTTCAACTATGTCACCTAAGAAAGGCAAAGCACAGAACTCATATAATACAACTGAACCCTCAGCACCTTTTATCTTTATAGGAGAAAGATTTTAACCAGAGAAGTTGCATACCTTGTGGAATCAGGAATATCAGAAGACCTTAAGATTCAAGAATCACTGAGGATCAAATAGCAAATGCTACCTAAAATTAGCAAAGCATTATTTCTCTAAATAAACAGCAAGTTCTTAAAGAATCAGTTTTAATGCCCTTGTGGCTGTCAGGATTTGTTGCTCTGCATAAAGAAACTACAACAAGGTGCACAAACTTCATACACTTCATAAGCAATTATGAGATAGAAGCAAAACAAACTGGATAACCAGTGAAAAGGAAAGTGACAAGCACAGAATTGTGAACAGTGAAATAAGCAAACCAGCAAAATATATCTATGGACCATGCAAAATACACTGGCTAATAAAAATCCCAAATTGTATCAAGATTTGTTTTCCAAAGTATAAGCCAGCTTTCCACTTGATGCATTAAATAATAGGATGATGCAATAAAACAGTTGTTCCTGCAGTCAGCACACGCCATTCTGCTCAGTCTGGTCACCTACAGATACCATCTACGTGTGGCTAGACAGATGGGAAGATCCACCAACTGCCTAATCAGCAGCCTAAAGGCCTCTAACAAGAAATTCTGTATGCCATCTGAGAATTATTCTAAGTTTCAATAGGGCAAGGTGTTTATCTAAAAGCATTTAATTTGTGACTAAAAGTTAGGCCTTCAATTTGGCTTATTTAACACATCAAAATACAATTTATGTCAAATAATGAGAACAAACTCAGGCCTAGAAAGATTAACAGATAAACATTAGTAATAAAGGCATGTTAGTACATAAAAATAGCTGATACAGGGCTAAAGCAGCTTGTTCTTATTTGCCAAGTTCCTCTTTACTACTGCTTCATTAGTAAGTTAGTGCATGTTGCTACCAACCTCAATACCACTTTGTCTTGCTAGTTTTACAGCCGTGTTATAGTAGCCACAACGTAAAAGATGTTCCACCATCATACGATCCATACGTTTCTTCTTCCACATGTTTGCAGCAGCTGGCTGGTCACTACTATGTTCTTTCAGATGTTCAATCCTACGTTTGCAGAGTTTTGCACTTTCATCTTCAGCCTGGATTGATTCAACTGCCTAAAAAGTAAAAATGAACAGGAACAAATAAGAGCTATACATTTTCAATTTGCTTTTAAAGCAAAATACAGTAGGAATTGTAAGCATTCTTTACGTATTATACACTTACTCCCAATAGTGTTTGGGGATTTTTAATTTATTTAGAGCGATGTTTCCTATGGCAGTGCATAAGTTTCAGCTCGTCCAGTTCAGAGATATTCTTGCACATAAATAAGTTTTGACGTATTTAATATTATTAGTATATGCATTTTTCTGCTTAACGTGCCGTTAGTCCAAAACCCTCAATGTATCAACTACAGCAGGAATTGCTGTAACAGTCTGCAAAGAGCTTTGTGAAGGTTTGCAGTCATCTGGTCCAAACAGTTGAAAAATCATGAATTTCCACCTCTAACCTATGCATGGATTCTTCCTTAAGCAGCTGTCCTACTCAATTAGTTTTACGGAGGAGTGATGCTGAGTAAACCCACATTACTTCTAATACACTGGAGCCATTTTAATCAGTCATGCAATAATGAAAATTAAAGAAACATTTGGCCCCTTGGCACCTTTAACTCAAGAATCTTAGGGCAGTTTTTCAAAAATTACCAGCTTTTATTTACTTATTTTACTCACCTCTGCTTCTCTGGAAATACGGATTTTCAAAAATTACCAGCTTTTATTTACGAGGAAGCAGAATGACATTGGTTTTGGTTTTTTTTGTTTGTTTTGTTTTGTTTTTTTTGTTTGTTTGTTTGTTTTTGTTTGGTTTTGGTTTTGTTGTTTTGTTTTTTTTTTAAACCAACAGACTGGCACGTCTAGTGCAAAACACACACGACAAAATATCTCCATAACATATTTTTTTTTCTAATTAAGAACACACACTCATGCCAACTTACTTTCCTTCCGCCTTCAAGTTATATGGCTGATTAGTTATGCTGCAAATTTTAACAGGCAATTTTATTACAGACATGATGTAATTCAATGCTAGCTGACTCAGCATACAGCATGTGACAGTCATGGGTCATGCCAGGCTACAGAACACAAGAAAGCCCGCAGTACTTTTATATGCTTGCTAAGGTAAAAGCAAGCCAGAAGACAATGGAGGTTTAGCCCCTTTCCCATCTGCGGTATATCACTAGTGATGCAATTTCAGGTTGTGTTGTCTTTACTTGTGGTGACTTCAGGCTCGCTGGCTTGTGTTTGAATAACTGCACAGATATGGGAACTGGAAAGTCCATGCGGGTTTGCCAACCAAGCACAAACCAAATAACCGGGCTGGGTTTTGGCAGCCCGCTTTGCATCCCACGCCGGCATAGCTACCTTCCCAGTACTCAAGCCATTCAGGCTACAGTATCATCCTTGGATAACAGCTCCAGCAGCACAGGTTGATTCTAATTGCTTTTACCATATATGACCATTTACAGACTTCTTCTGGAAGGATCAATATTTGATAAACAAAATTAAATAAATGAAAGTTTGTGCAAGAAAAACCTACTGAGCATTTGCCCCAACTACACCTGACTCCGATCCGGCCCTTGATACCAAATTCAAGTATCTAAAACCCTAGTCACTATATAAGGCAGTTTTTAACTAAAATTTATGTAAACATTTATAGCCGGAGTTACTTTTATTACTGAAGTCTGATTTACTTCTATTGCTGAGTTTTGCTTTATTTTGTAACACATGGTTTGGAGATCAGTATTTTGTTTAAGTTATAAACTGAGTCTTTTCCTATTTAGCAAGAAAATACTAACTCAAGCCAAAACTCACTTTCACTTGTTAGATGTCTGCAGTATTATCAGATGTGAAGGCAACCTTAAGAATTATTCTGACTACCACTAGGAAAATTCAATGCAGGTTGAATTCCTTCTCATTCCAAAAGGCTCTCCTTAAATGGTTTTGTATCTGGACTTTTACAGCTCTTGCTGGTTTTTTGATCCTTCTTGTGCATTCAGAGAGGCTACAGATCCTTTTCAAAATTCTCTGAAGCAAGTCTATCTGGACTTGCCCTGCTGGACATTAATAGAACTTGAGGGAACAAGCATATTAAACAGGATACAAAAGGGAAAACACAAAGGCTTAGGTTTCCTGAGGATCATTTTCAGAACCCAAGAAACCTGCTGTGTTCAAAAAGCTCTTTTTTAAGAGCGATTAAGGTGTTAAATAAAGGAACCATCTAATTCTATTATGGCCATCTCAGCAGTTCATCAGATCCTTGTCTAAACACAGGAAGAAACAGAGATCCCACATGGGTCCAAAGGCCCTAAAGAAAACAATCATTTTGCTCGGGGCAAAGATTACAGAGAAGACAGTTGGAGTTGAGGGTTTGGAGCAGAAACAAGACCTTTGTATTTCAGAAGACTTTTACTGTTAAACAGATTTTTTTGCCTTTTGTTCTTTCTGAGAAGCTGTAAGATTCCCCACAGTCTTTCAGGCAGTCAAAAACAAATGAGCAATTACACTAAAATGGAGCCTTGCACCCAAAACATTCAGCAATGCCTTCAGACACACCCCCACAGTCAGCAAAGATTTAACAACTAAATAACTTACTCCTCCACATCATTACTACACACCTACAAGCAAAATCTAACACCTCTTGCAGAAATAGCAGTAATTTTTTTCTCTGTGAGAGAAGTGAAGAAAACATATCTTTCAAGACCTCTAAGTCTCACAAACCAAAGACGAAAATAGCAATTAGATTTATGAAGTCTTTTGCAGAACAGCTTTTCAACACCTAGCTGACCTGTTCAAGCAGAAAACCCCAAATCAACATACATGACAGTGTTATTTTCATGATACAAACCTCCGAGGTATTTTGACGCTTCACTTAATATAGTCTCAAGATTAATATCTGTTGGCTATTTCATTTAAGTTTTAATGAAATGACTCTGTTACCATTTACTTCATCTATTTATTTTTAGAGAAGCACTGCTCTAAAGCCAGGCAACAGAGCTATTTTCATTTTTCTGCAAGATTTGTTTCAAGTAAGTGTTCTGATGAGTCTCAAGATGACTAATATTCCCATCCAAAATAAGGATGCCTTATACTATGTAGTTTACGTTTTTAACTCACTCTTCTTAGAGGTGGTAAAAGCATAAATGGTTTTGTTGTTTTCATACAAATGTTCAAGTTTAACACAAATGTTCAAGTTTAACAGCTAGAAGCAGGTTATCCTGCTAAGCCTTGTTTAAAATGCTTTTAGTAGTATTCCCTAGGAACCTTCCAACTTGCAAGTTTAGCATTTACAAAAAATGTTCAAGTAACAGTCCAGGACAACTTGCACCTTCTTCTGCAAAGAACCCTCACCACTGCATATAACTACACCCATTCCCCCTGAAACATTTTTCAGACTCATCTTCTACCTGCTGTCGCTCCTCAAGTGATCAATTAATGCAACTGCACAAACCTTTCCATTAGACAAGCAGGAATTGATACAAAGCAATTCATTTTGCTACTTTTTCTGTGAGTAGAGAAATTCCTTTTCAGCACCATAAATGCGTATTAATTTTACCCCTCAACAGAGGTTTGTTAAGCTTAGTCATGGAACACCAAGTCATGTTTCATAAGCACAGCGAAGCAAGATGTAGTAAGTTTTGGTGTTTCGCTGTGCATTCTAAGGCCTTTGTTTACAGTGCCAGTAATATCCATATCTTGAAAAGAAAATCCAAGCAAGCAGCATTGCAGAAAACTACTTCTGTTAACTTTGCTAAGACAAAGCAATCACAAGGTAGAATACCACTTACCTTTCGTTTCAGAACACTGAGTTTTTCAACTACTCCATCCAGGAGACTAACAACTGAATCCACAGCAGGACAACTGCTCAGCGTCTTCTCCAGCTCTGCCACCACCATTGTAACGTGGCTAGTCTCTCGATCAATGTTTTTTTGTGCAGCTCGAAACCGTTTGTTCAGTGTTTCATATGGCACCTAAATAAGAAATATCAAGTCATTAGAATTTTTATACTGAAAAATTCAGGTCTTATAGAGTATCAGATAAGATCGTCAGTTTCTTTAAATAGTCAGAACACCTAGGTTCCAGGACACTAGAGGACACTGAACTTGAGCTCTTATATCAAAGCTCTTACTTAAGCCCCCTCAGCAAGGAGCTAACATTTCAAAGATGAAAAAAACAGTGTCAGGAAATAAAAACTGGTAGATTCTTTTCTGATACCAGTTTCACCTATTCTGCTTTGACTGTAGCAAGCACTGATGGAAACAGTTCAGGGAGAACAGAAAGCAAAGACAAATGTGTATCTAAAAAAGGAAAGCTACAAGTTAACTACCACTAAGTGATCACCCTTCAGAACCTGGCTTTTTAACTTTCCATTTCTTTCCTCCAGGAGTTCATAAAAGAAAAGAAAGTTACCTTTGAGAAAGCATGTATAACACATATTGGCTATTGAAAAATTTATACATAGTACACCAATGGTTATTCAGGATATCTAATAGGTCTCCTACCTATATCTGCCCATGAAGGAACTACTTTTTAAAATTCATTCCAGTAGGACTACAATGAATGCTAAGAGAAACTCCATGTAAGTTTTCTTCATTTAGTAAAAAAGTCTACACTGTATGACTAATTTGTTAAATTCCTCTAAAGCTCCATTCTTTAGCTTAGAGACTAATCAGTCTTAGAGGTCTCCTGTCCTACTTGTCCCACACCTTTGTAGGACAGCCATATCAAAACAGGCCATTAAGAATACATACATGGGAGTAATCTACAGCCTAGTCAAATTTTAGGGTACTGAATGATTTGGGGAAAGTTTATGGTAAATGTTAAGCTGCTTCATGTTTCTTCCACTACAGTGACAGCATCAGCAATTTAGACACGAAGTTCTATTACTCCATGGAAACAGGAATTTTAGAACTAAAAACATTCCAGTGTCATACACTTAATTCATTCTTTTATCTTGAAAAAAAATCCATGAGAAGTTCCTTCAGGTAGTTATGATAATCTTGATTGCTTTTCCATTAATCAAAGGCACAATTTAGCTGGCAATCAGATTACACATATTAAAGGTAAAACAGGAAATGCAAATCAGCGTTCTGTTTGGTACATATCACGTATATGTTTGATTACATATCTTTCAAGTATATCACTTCTAATCAATTATATCAAGATTGCCTCCGTTTTCTTCCTTCTAGTCATTTGCATGCAAGAAAGGATCCCCAGGGTCCAGTCTCCTTTTGGGCTCTATTAGGAGAGAGGTTACTACATAACCATTGCAATTCACAATGGGAGATGCACTGATAAACTGTTTAGGTTCTGAGTAAGGATGATGAGCCAAAGTACTTGCTTTCCAAGACTCTGTATGACCTACAATAGGTTGCTCTTATTTGTAGTAGAAGTATAACACAAAGATACTCCTGATAAGATATGAAAAAGTTCCTCTTCCTCTCAGAAAGAATGAAATGATCTATTGAATGTTTTTTAGCATCTCAAACTAAGATCTAAACAAACGACAGAACAAGCCTTTACCACAGGAAGTACCAAGCTAAAACAATTATTATTTTCCTTATGCATCCTCCCCTAAAATCCCAGCACCACCACTCCCCCCCTCCAAACTCAAACCACATAAAACATCACAATTAATAGTCTTCAATACTTCATTATTTCTCTATATAACCATCCCTTATTTCATCTTTAGCTCTTATCTCCCTTCCCCATTTTCACAAAAAAGATAAAAGGCTTTGAGAACCCAAAGACAGAATGGGTGGTTTGGGAGGAGCATTATTTTGACATCTGCTTTTAAACATGGAAGCTTGTTTCCAAGTCCAAGACATGATGCCAGGCAGCATTCAAACAACTTCTTCCTTTCCCCTTCCTTTCCACTTTTCTTACTACTCACCGAAGAACATGTTTCCTTCAGTTACTTGCATCTGCGAAATTTACTTTCTGCAAGTACTTTGCTAATCAGCTTTCCACACCACACTGAAAAGCTACATCAGTCAAGACTTTCACAAGCTACTATTGATTTTAGTTATCTGTCTGACCACAAAAAAGTGGTTTTGTTATGTTTTGAGCAGTCAGTTGAACTGGACACACACATCTAGTCAGTTTTAGAAAAAAAAATATCTTAATCTCCCTTTTCCCTAGTTTCTTATCTGCACACAAGAGCAATAACACTTCCCGTTTCCCATGCTCTGTCTCTTCAGCGTGCAAATTTCTGGCACAGTCTGTGTTCATATGACATTTAGAACAATTGGACTTTCAATTTCAGCTGGCATCATTATATATCCTTTAACTGTGTCTAGGTGCAATAGATTTTGAATTTTGTCATATCTATTTTTTTTCTCCCCCCAAAATGATCCGAATCTCCTTTGTGGAAAAGGCTAGGAATTGAACTGTTTTACTAACACACACTCTGAAAGTAAATACAAATAAAAACATTGCTAAACATAATTTTAGTGTACTATAACAAGAGAAATTACTTTGAAGGTACAATAAAAATATTTGCACAACTGAAACTGAAAAACCTCTTTACCAGAGTTTTTCATAATTTGTATGGGCACTTACTATAGAGCCAGAAGTTTTTACACAATATTTGTAATTGTATACAGGTACAGCTTTTACACTTACTTTACAAGACTAGATTCTATGAATGCCAAAGTTAAGAAATTGCAACCACTACCTTCCTTATTGAGAAAGCATCTCATCTAGACTCTGCATCTTGATCACTGGTTCTTTTATTAATCATACAGCTCCTACACTCCGAAACAGACTCAGCTCCCCAGTACTGGTTTGGTTTACCACAGAACTCTTCAAAAGTTAACATATCAATAAGTTTGGGGTTTTTTTTTGTTTTGTTGTTTGTTTTTTTTTCTCTCCAACAATGAAAGTAAACAGAAGGAAAACATAACAAAACAATGCTCTGGAAAAATGTCATTCTAAAAAAATCTCAATTATGGTTCATTTTTATTTTCAGGTACCATAGTGACACTGAAGTTTTTGGACTAAGAGACAGCTGCACAATTTGCATATCATTAGCTGCCACCAGCCTACTAGAGACTTTTTTTACTGCCAGTACCATTCTGTGACCAAGCCTGGATTACACAGTTATCCTTTAAGGACAAGAGTGACCTATAGAACTCAGCCTAGGGAAGTTATTCCTTAAGAAAAAAAGGACAAGCAGCTACTAAACATTGAAAAAAAATAAAGTGAAATAAAGCAGCAAGAACTGATGAGAAGGTATTGCGTAAAAAGCACCTTACCAACTTGCCCTACTCATTAGAGCTTGAAAAACCACACCTCAGTTGGCTCAACCATGAGCATACAAAAGGATGCAAAGGAGAGATGTAAAATATTAGTGGGCATTTAAATACAGCGTTACTAAATAGATTCTGCTTCTTCTGTTCATCAGCTTCCACAGCTGCAGACACATTATTCAACTTAAGCATTTACTAATACAGGTCAAACTTAAATGTAATGAAAAGGAATTTGACTTAAGTTACAGCCACCTACGCAAGAGGTAAAGTTACAGTGACAAAAGGTTTTCCAAGATCAAAATTTTGCTCCTGTGATGCGAAGGAAAGTCCGCTTGACTGAAGGCAAGCGTAGCGTGACTGTTTCCAGGTGCTAAGCACTAACAGCGAGGCAGAGACAACCGAATAACCTGATCCATGTATTTTCTTCATTTCAGGAGTTACTTCACTCTGGCTTTAGAAAGCCAGGAAACTCTGGTGTGCTGTCCCAGAACATGCTCTGACAACCTCTAGCTGTGGAGACAAGACTCAGGAGAGAATCCCTCTGGGTCTAAAAGCTTGAACTGATGGAAGAGGAGGAAAGACTGCCATGAGAGCTATACCTTGGTTGTTCAGTTAGTGGAGGGAGCAGAAAACAGCAGAGCTAAGAACGTCAGAGTCAGTTTTTAAGCTTACACTTAGGAACTCAACTGTTAGCTCTCTGGCCTTCAGCCTAAACATAGTCCTCTTCCAGCCCATGACTGCAAATAAGGTACCAAGGCAGGACCAACTAGTTCTGAAATAATGAAGTGGCTAAAACTGTTCAAATTGTGAAACCGTAGGTAATACTTCTTTTAATAAAGAAATTATTATTAATCAAATTTAACTTGAAATACCCTTAAATTTAGTGACGTTATCTACTAAATATATTTCCATCAAAATAAATTTTTAACTAAGCCATTCATCACTAAGTGATACCATTTTCTTGATTTTTATGAATACATATTGAGACTACAAAAAAGCAAGTATTAACTACTTGCATATATTGTATCATGATGGTTAGCAAACTGTATATACTTCCCAAGTGTTTATTATCAGTCTGTAAAAAAATATTTAAAGAAACATAAATAGTATCAAACTATTGATATTATTTATATTATTGATATATAAATAACATCAGTCAATCCTCAACACAGCATCCCATAAGACATATGTACCTTTGTTTTTACATTCACTATCAACATTTTAATGAGATACTTCTCTTCTTAAGGTTTTCTAAATGTATCTACCTGCACACTTAGTACTCCATTCATGAATTGAATATACAGAAACATATATATAGGCTTTTCTCTATAGGCTTATAGAAAATTGGCTTTAAAAAACATGCCATGAGAACACACCATCTATAGCCTTTAACAATATAGAAAGGGAGAACAGAATGCAAAACATTTTCCCCTCAGAAAAGTTCATTAGTTACAATGATCAAAGCTTAAAAATCTCCACTGCTTCAACAGTATTTAAGTTGGTGGGAATCAGACAACCAGACTGGACTTCTTATGCTGGTTTTAGCACCTTGAATTCCACTAAGCAGCTTAATGGCATCTCGAGAATGTGGTAATGTTTTTGCCTGCACGCACACTCGCAGCTTCCATGAGAGACACAGTCACCCACTCAGCACCAGGGGTTTCCAAACAAACTGAAGGCCTACACTGTTGAAGGGCTTTCTGCCTGAGAAAGTAAAAGATAACAAGAGAAATATGATTTGTGGCAAGATCTTCTTCACAGACGTGTTATAGTCCTTTCAGCCATGATAGAGGAAAAGCAGTCTGAGTCACAGCTAGAACATCCAGCACTCGCTGCCATCGTGGCCAACAGATACATCCGCTTCATTCAGCTAGTGTTCAATGTAATAAGCAACTGTAATTACAAGGGCTTTGTAGAGAGCCCATCCTCCTTATGCTCAGCATAAGGAAGATGAAGAAAAGCATCTACAGAATTGAGTTTGTGACCTAGCAACAACTGACAACAGAAAGCCTCAGTACTAAATGTCGCCTTAGAAGAAGGCGGCATTGATAAGGTCTTATCCTAAGCCTTCCTCAGCAACTGAGTCTAGAGGGAGAGGCAGTATTCACACAAGAGGCCTAGAGCAAGCTGAGGATATACAGATACACAGGACCAGAAGGGAGGGAGCTCACCGACGACACTGCAAAGTTGCTGTCATCTCTGAAACGTCATGGTGAACAGGGAAAGTCCTCAATGACTGAAAAGGGCAAGTTTCTTTTCCCTCTACCAAAAAGAGAAGCTGAAAGATCATTGACACTCAAGCTGGTCTGTCTCATCTCAGTTCTTAGGAAAGTTATGGAAAAAAATGGAAGCCATTTCCAGGCTCATAAAGTTGACTGGGAACAGCCAGGCTAGATTTGCTTGACAACACTGTTTGCTTTCAGTGATAAAATGACTACCTCTGAATGAGGAGCACACTGGTAGCCTTTCACGCTATGTTTAGTAAGGTTTTTGACATGGTCTCCCACAGTACATTTGTAGCTGTACTGGGGAGACGTGGAACTGAATGGCTGGAATACGACACAGATTAGGGACTGACTGGACAGCCAGGCTCAAAGAATAATGATCAGTGGTTCAAAATCTACCTGGTGGCCAACTACAAGTACTGCTTGACTCCCGAGGAGTATTATCAGCTCCAACATATATGCCTTCTTCAACTACCCACACTATGGTACAGAACACACAATCAGAAAGCTCAGAGGACAACAAACTGGTGGAATGCTTAATACTGCTGGGTGGCAGAGCTGCCATTTAGAAGAAATGACAAGCTGGAGAAACACATAAAGAACTCCATGAAATGCAATTAAGGCAAAAAACAGAGCCCTGCATCTGGCACAAAACCACCACATCCATTAGCACAGGCTGTGGAATAACTGGCTAGGACCACTTCTGCAGAAAAGACATTGAGGTTCTGATGGACAGCAGGTTTGACGTGAATCTTGTGGCAACAGACTCTTGCAGCAATAAAAGTTAACCGCATACCAGGCTGCATTAGCAAGACTAAAGGCAGCGCGTGGAGAGGAATGATTGTTCTCTATCCTCAGCACTCATGCAGACTCACCTGGAACACTGAGTCTGGCCTCCAGGCCATCCCTCCAGCTTCCTTTCCTCCACAAAAGGAGAGAGGTTGACAAACCGGAAAGAGCCTAGAAGGCTACCACCATGATTTTAAGCTGGTTAGAGGATACAAAATGCAGGGAGAGGCTGAGAGAGGCAGGCTTGTTTCCCTTGTAGATGAGAAGGCTACAGGGAGTTGGGAACACCACAATCTGATAGAAGTCCTCCACTACTTAAAGGTGAATGCCATAGATAAGAGCTCACCAGACATTTCTCAGAGTTACAGAGCAAAAAGGAAGAAGGCAGAATTGACAACTAGCAGCAAAATAATTCCAACTGGACATAAGGAAAAAATATTTTAACCCGAGAGTTGGTAAGAACTGAAACAGCAGCCCAGAAGGGGGTGGAGTCTCCACCCTTGGAAACTTTCAGAACTAGGCAGAACCCTGAGCAAATTAAATTAGCTTTGAAATTAGCCCAGACTTCAGCAGAAGCCTAAACTGCACTGTCTGCAGAGGTCCTTTCCTACTTTAATTTCATGAATTCGTCTAGAAAGAGACTGGATCATAGACGCCCATTGCTAATTTAGACACCAAACACCTCCACTGGAAGATACTAGTGGCCATACCAGGCAAGACCACAAGTCCCTCCTCTGTCACTATTCTTTCTCTGACAACATCCAAAAAGGAGATGGCAGTTAAAAAAAAAAAGGCAAGAATATAAAGTTACTAATCTCAAGTAGTCTCTTTGGGCTTCTTGAGCCAGAGGTGGGAGTTTTATAGTAAGAACACCACAGGGTGTTTCTCATCCATGAGCTCTGCTGGTTGTTGTTGACCTGTAGAATTTTAGCATTGCAATATCCTGCGGTGAGACATTTCACATCCTCAAGCATTGTGTGAAGAAACACTCCTTGTTTTTGACTTGTCAACTGCTAACCTAATTTGAAATCCTTTTGTTCTTCTTTTGGAAGAAAAAAAGGGAACATTCACTTTCTCCTATGTCTCTCATGTCTCTTCATCTGTCTAAACCATTCTTTGAAGACAGACATTCCATATCTAATAATTCTTGTCCTTCTGTAGACATTTTCCAGTTCTATCACATCCTTTTTCAGGACAAGGGAAGGGAGAAAAAGAGTAACTCATACTACTTGAGAGAAGAAGAAACCATGGATTTTGATTGCTACCTAATGATGTTCTCCATTCTTCCCTTTCCCAACACTTTCATTCCAAGTTTGTCAACACTAACCTGATCATTCCCAGAAAACACTCACTAAAACCACAAGATCCCACTGAACAACAATGATCATCTCCAACTTAGTTATTGTGTATGTAAGATTAGGACAGTTTTTCTTTCCATCATACCTAAAAACTGTATCACACTGCACATGTCTATATTGAATTTAATCTATTTAAATATCCATTCAGTCTCTCATTATTCCTCTGTAATGTTTCACACTTGGATTGTATTTGTAATATCTCAATTATCGTACTACCATCAAGGAAACTGGATCATCTCAACACTCACTTTCTCTCTTCCAGGGTGTTCAAACAGCTGAACATCAGCAGTATTGGCAGAGACACCAGCAGAACCCTAATGCTAACCTTTTCCTACTACAGAGGTTGGTTACTAAATCTTGATGTTTGTTTCTTATCTTGCCCAGTTACCTTTCCACATAAGGACTTGTGTCTTCTCTCTTTCAAGAGTTCCTGGTAATGGATATTTCCAAAAATCATTCCGTAATACAAATAAACTATCTATGAAATACACCATCTTTTTTTTTATTTTTTGTTTGCTGGGTTTTTTTTGTTGTTGTTTGTTTTTTTTTTTTTGTTAACATAGAAGTTCAATATCTTTGCGTGGCATGACTTTCCTTTTTAGAAGTCACAATAACTGATGGACATTACTCCATACTTGATTAGTCAGGATAGTATTTCTGCATCAATAAGCTATTGGCTGGAAGGGAAAAATCAATTATGTGTGTTAAGACTTCCACTAAAATTTTACTTAAAAGTAGAAGCACTGAAACAAAGTCTGCTTTGTCTGTCTTCCACAGCTATCCACAAAAATCCTCAGACTACTTCAGGAAAAAAATTGTTTACCAGCATTGATCAGAGAATTTCCAGAGAATTAAGGGGAGGACTCAACACAGGAGAAAGATTTTCCCTAAGTAAGTTTATTTATAAATAAAGTGTTACATCCCGCATTTCTACTCCTTTAGAGGTACAGGATGTTAGGCCAAAGTGTAATGGCTACTGCGTGAAACTTTAAATTCCAGCCTGATGCTGCCCACAAGTTTTCTTAACTGATGCACAGTAACACTGAAAGATTGAATTGCACATGCTTATTTCATAATTGAAGTTTTGTGAAAAATGTAAGCCTTCATCCTCCCACAAGTCCTTAGCCTTACACTTACACCAGTTCTCAAACTGACCAGGCCACATCGTACAACACAGGCTAGATTCCTCCTTCGCTTATGCAGATTCAAGCCTAAAGAATTCTAAATAAAAATGGAAACTAACACCAAAACAATCTCTTTCAGACCACAATATTAATCAAATAGAGTTTCTACCCCACAGTGACTGCATATAGGAAACTAGTTCAGATGTAGCAGAAAGAAATAGAAAGTAAAAACCAGTTTGTATAGCTATCATTTGGCTGTTGGAAATCATAGAGTATGAGTGATACTTCAAATAAGTAACCACAATTGAAGGAAGAATTATTTGATGGTGAAAGTAAGACCATTAATCATTCCCCAGCTGCCTGTTAACAAGAATTTTCAAAAGTTTATTTTATAAAAACTGATTTTCACAGAAAACAGTATAGACAAGAGAAACAAACATCTTTTTCATAGGTTTCTCATTTTCTCCTGTATTTTGGAGAAAAAATTAATCAGGTCTAACTTGACAGAAGGATCAACTCGTACGCAGGGAAGTTTTAACTATATATCCAGATTTTACTGATGTCTGTGTGAATCACCCGTCTTTAATGTTACAGTCTCACACTGGAAGCAACTCCTTGCCACATAATATGTGGCTTTTTTTTTTAAACAGAAATACCTTCATTGTATATCTTTTCAAATGAACTGAATCATGGGCAGGAGGGAGTTTGAAATGTATTTAAAAAAAAAAAAAAAATCTTTTCAGACACACAAAGTCAGATAACTAGTCAAAAGAAAAAAAAAGTTTCAAGAAAAATAAAATAAGAGTCCTACCAGATTAGGTGGGGGGAACCATTACAGAACTACGCTCTCCTTTCAAGGGTCAGAAAAATGATGTGCTTCCTCTCGTCAATTGTGTTATCTTATAATACCTGAAAAGCACCAGAGATTTGTATGAATCTACAGGTCTCCAAGATAATTCAGTTGAAGACTTTCTGAGGTGTAAATAAGCTTTTTCAAATGCCATGTATTGCACCCTTATATGAAATTAAGCCTAGCCATAGATAGGTAGGGAAAAGAAAGTGAGAAGTGCAGTGATGAAATTGTCTTTCAAAACACATAGAAGCAAAAACAACTTAGCTCTACTTTATGCAAGAGAAAAGAGGAAGTATGGGAATATGGAAGAAAAATTAAGCATCTCCTAAATATTTTTAATAAACAAACAGTGTCAAGAGAAGGTAAACCCAGTAAGAAACACCTTGGAGCATTAAGCTGCTTCCTTGAAACTGAATTTGATCACCATGCTCACCTTCAACAAAACAGAAAAGTAGAGGACATCTATGATACACGATGCCATTTGAAAAAATCAGGCAGCGTACAATAAACTATTGCAAATTTTCCCTCAATTCAGTAACAATTAAGCATTTCCATACAGAATTATTGAAATTTTGTATTTTTGTACACTGCATTTCTTCCTCTATAACTCTTGGATTTTTTCAGAACTGAGTCAGCATCATTACTTGTCACTGAACTCATCCAAAACATAAATTAGATCACCACTTATTCACAGAATGAGTTCCTCTGATGTGCAGCTCTTATCAAACCCTGGAAATAGTAATATTTTTTCCTTGCTCTAGGCACAAACAGAAAAGGAAAAGTTAGTTAAAGAAAGGAAAAGTAGTTTATTTTATGAATAAGAGGCTTAGAATAATGGCTAGATACAGGTTTAATTAGGTACAAGAATAGAAACTTTTTAGGAGTTTTGATTAATCAAAACAGACAAAATTTCATCAGGCTAAATGCAGTTGCAGATCATTTGGACTTTAAAAAAACCCAACAACTCTTTTTAAAAACAGTTTCAATGTTTCTTGAAGCGTAAAGCCTAGTAGTTTTCCTTAGTTTAAAATGTGTCAGTTTCACAAGTCAGGAAGACAGTACTGTATATTCTAGAGCAGCTGTGTCTAGAAAGAAAATATCATTATAATATTCAAAGCTGCTACTTCAATACAGGAGAGAATTAGCAGCGAAAATTCTTGGACCATCCATCTGCTGCACACACACTTACTCAACCGAAGCAATTATAATCCTTCAAAATATTATCTTTTTACACAAACTGCTAGTAACTTATTGCTGAATACATTACAAACTTTTGAACAGGGCTTCCAACAACAAAATGAAATGCTTTACAAAGCCATTTTACAGTTACATAAAACTGTCTTACATCCTTATGTAAGCAAATTGACAGCCATTTTAGAGTCCTGCCTAAAGCCACAGTAGGGACATCACAGACCAGTCATTTTCACTACACTTGTTTATATCTGCCATCTTGGACTAATGCCTCAAAAGAAATCTCCTCACTTTTCTCCTTTTAGTAGAAATATTTAAGCACTAACAAAACCTAAGCATTCCTCCCTACCCAAAGAATAGCTGAGTAGCTAAGCTAAGGTCACACAGCAGGTTTGTGCCTCGAGCAAGTCCCTTCATTTGTTTTGATCCTTCTTTCTTCTCCAAATATTTGCTCATTTTAATCACAGTATCACATCTTTAAATGGAAGAGGTCGTTGTCCTCCTGTGTGTTTGCACAGTCCAGACACCATGATACTGGCTGGAGCCTTTGGGCTAGAGCTCTCATTCCCAATCAAGATTGCTCCCAAAATAACTTATTCCAGTTGAACTGACAGTATTTCTCCTAAGACAAATAATTAAGGATTATTGATTCAGCAGACCTGTATGCGAATATATGAATGACCAAAGTTGTACTCAATGTATTATCTGTTTTACTTTAGTTCTTGCTAGTTTACAACTCAAGAGCACTCAAAAAAAAGCTGAGGTGAGACAAAAGCAGGTTGTGAAGCAGTTAAATTACCAGCTGTCAAAATAAAGCTATCTTAACAAAAAACTTGATTTATTTACATTAGCAATAATGTATAAGTAATCAAGTAATATAGCATATTTCACGTTCTGGGTTAGGAAATACTTCCTATATAGTGTACCTTCAGGCTGTAAGCTATGAGGGCCCAAGTGTACAATGGAGGCAGTTTCTTAAGTTTACAAGGACTGATGAATTTTGCCAGCATGTCCTTATAGCAAATACCCATTGGCCAAACCAGTACTTGCCTAAATCTGTAGGCCCATTATGCTGATTAATATAGTAAGTACTGAACTGAAAGACAATGGGAAGAGGTTTAGATCGATAAGAAAAACTGACACGGGCTGTCTGACACTAAGAGCTCCACTCCTATCGCTCTAAGCTGTGAAGCATTTTCCTCCTATTACAGTATCTAGCAAACGTTTGAAGCTCATCTTTACTCTCTTGGAAAACATTCACGATGCAAAGAATTAAAGATTTCACAGATCTTTTTGCTTTATGTCAACATTTAAAGACCCTAACATGTCAGCTACCATACAAACATACTATTTCTATACCAGAAACATACACAAACCAAACTCCCAAGATCACAGGGCACTGTCCTGTGAAAACACTACAAATCAAGCATTATGCAACTGTGAACTGGAACATCAGATAAGTATTCACTTTGAAGATACTAAAAGGAGGTCCTCTGAAAAAGAAGATACTAACAGGAGGTCTTCTGAAAAATGTTTGAGTATTTTTCTTGAAATATTTTCCTACAGGCACAATGGAGTACTGATAATCAAGCAATATCTCTAGCTCATGGCCACACTGTTACTTACTGCCTTTTACTGTGTTTTCTTCCTTCAGTAATCACTTTAAAATGTGTTTTATGGTGAGTGGGCAGGGGCAGAAAAGAGACCAATTCCCACAGGAGCCAACTCCTACTTTAGCTGCTTTCCAAAGTCAAACTTCTTCTGAAGTCTGACAGTATCAGATTTTTCTCCAAACTCAGTGGCACACAGAGCCCAGTGCAGAAGAACAGCAGCGGTACAAAAGAAGTCACGCTTGTTTTGCTGACACGCACCCACGATGTGTCAAAACAGGAAGCGCATTATTCAGCAGCACACGAATGCTCGGTATGGACCTTCAGTGCACATGCAGTGAGTCAGAGCACCCAGCCTGAAGATGGACTTAGTGTGAGATACGAGTGCTCACACTGAGTTAGTACAGAGCTGACTCTTACTAGTACCAACGGTTAGCTTGTTGTGTGTCAACCTTCTACCTGAAAAGCACTTTAAAAATCAGGTAATGATCTACAAGTGCCATATATTGTTTTTTTTCAGTAGACTGATGTGCTGACAGTGCATTGGATGTTACAAGTTCTGCATGAACCACTTTCATTGAAACAACTTTTGCTGCCGTGTGTTCAAAGCTTTGAAAGGAGTACTCTGTGGCTCGCAACATCAAAGTACAAAGCTATGCTCAAAACGAACAACTTATGGTGAAGCTCATATACAGGGGACAAAAACAAAGCAGCGCAACTAATCATGCGAAAATTTAATCTTGCACCTTTTCTGCTTCCGTGGGAAAAGAAGTTGACCTGAACTGTTTGACATCTTCATTAGCGACCTAGATGATGGGTCAGAGCGCACCTTCAAAGTCTGTAGATGATGCACAACTGGGAAGAGTTGTTAATATGCCAGATGGTTGTGTTGCCATTCATAGGGACCTCAACAGGTTGGAGAAATGGGCAAACAAGGACCTCCTGAAATTCAACAAAGGGAAGTGCCAAGTCCTACACTTGGGAAGGAACGACCACACGTACCAGTACATGCTGGAGACCAACAACTTGGAAAGCAGCATTGCAGAATAGAACCCGGCGGTCCTGGTGGAAAAGTTGCCCACAAGACAGCAATGTGCCCTTGCAGAAAAGGCCAACAGCACCCTGGACTGTTAGGAAAAACACTGCCAGTGGGCCATGGAGGGTGATCCTTCCCCTCCACTCAGCCTCAGCTAGACCCATCCAAAGTGCTGTGTCCAATTCTGGGCCTCTAGCACAAAAGAGACATGGACATACTGGAGTGAGTACAGCAGAAGGACACAGAGCTTACTAACAGACCAAAGCATATGACATATGAAAAGAGGCTGAGAGACCTGGGATTGTTTAACCTTGAGAAGAAAAGGCTCAAGGAAGTATTATCAACATGTATGATTACCTGATGGGGGAAGTAAAGAAGATGGAGCAAGAATACTCCCACCAGTTGGTGCCTGGTAAAAGGGCAATAGGCACAAATTGAAATACAGAAAATTCCATGTAAACAATATAGATTTTTATTTTTTTAATGCAGCAGTCAAACACTGGAACAGGTTTACCTAGAGAGGCTGGCATCTCCATCTTGGAGACAATCAAGAATAGTCTGGACACGGCCGTTAGCAATCTGCTCTAGATGACCCTGGTTTGCGGGGAAGCTATTGGACTAGACTGTCTTCACAGACCCTTTCCAAACTCAGCTACTCTGTGATTCTATGGACTTGGGATAGAAACAATGTACACTTCATATAATGCTATTCTCCTATCCCTGTCTTTAACAATCAGGTAAACATGGTATTTCCATGAGAAATTACTATCTTGTTAAATCTGCTGCCAGTATTTCCCCTGCCACAGCTGCCAACAAAAGAAGGCAAACAGCAGCTCTGAGAAGGTGCTCAAGTGTTCTGCACTTCTACAGCTCTCCTTTTGATCAGCTGTTTTTTAAAGCAGTTGCAGCCCAGCTAACCCTCAACTGTTTGCCAATGAACAGTCCAGACAAGAATATTTTCACAAGTGATCATTCTTGCTTTCAGGTCTTCCATCTTCTGCTTTCGGGGTCTTACTCCGTACAGTATGCTAGTTCAGCTTAATAATTATTCACCCTTCTAAAAATATGGATGAACTATCTAGCTTCCTGTCATCACTTGTTTATTAGTGTCTCAGCAAAGAACTACGATAACAATGTTCGCATTCATTCGTTTTTAAATTGTCAGTTTTCATGTTACATGCTCTGAAATGAGACTAGCAGACTAGCATAATTCTCCACCAGTAGCCTTTTTTAAAAAAACAATAAATTCCACAGTACTTTGGAGGAAGAATAGCTGGCAACCTTCTTGTCCTTGAGAAGGGACTGGAGTGGGGGGAATATTCAAGTATTATTTTGTACACTTAAAGAGCTTCCCTAGATTCAGCTGAAGAAGTCTATTTACTTCCCCTGAGCTGAACTGCTGAAGAATGGCTGAAGCATTTCCACTCATGCAGCATCCACAATTCAGCTACGGAAAAGGGATTTCCCTTTGCAGTTTTAAACACTCTTTCACATGAAAGGCACTCTGTGGAACACACTGTAAATGTAGAGCTATTACACAACTATTATCTAGTGATGTTGGCATGAGGAAGCTAGAGGGAGGAAACAGGAAGGATATAAATACAAGTCTACAATCTTTTATATTTCACTTGCATCAGGGAAAATCACCAGTGTCCAGAGCTCCAACAGAAACATCTGAGCTACTGTGCTGGTGGGCAAAGTTAAAAAACCATAAGTGATATGCATTCATTTCACTCTGTGTTCGAATAAACTGGTAATAAAAATTCAGAGGCTCAGTCACACAGAAACTTGTGGGCACCTGCCTCCTAATGAACAAAATTGGATATCAACTTAAGGAGACTTTAGCCTTGGTGTTCATTTCTTCCTGCTGCTTTTTCACCTCCACCACTAAAATATTTTGATATATGACTCACAGTTAAGAACATTTAAGAGGACACATTCAAAAGATTTGAGCAGACACTGTCCTGGCAGGTTTTTTAAACAATGAAAAACGCTATTAAAAATTACAGGAACAACCCAGAAGTTGAATGGGTTCTGGGAAGAATCAATAAACATCCTCTTTGCTAGGATATTAAGAGTTTCTCACTCTCTTACTATTTAGCTTCCCAACCTTACAAACAACATTCCATTCTCTTATGTATATTTTTGTTAAGATTTTTCAGGGGAAAAGAATGCTTGTGGAAATAAAAGAATTAGTCCAAAATATTATCTACCTTTTAAATGGCTGGCACGCTGACAATTCATCTTAAGTCATAAGCAGCAAAACAAAAACTCACTGATTCTCAGTGCCAGAAATTTTTCAGGAATGTAACAAGCAAAGCTGCGATAACAACTGGAATACATCTAAAATGCAGTCTTGAAATTGTCTGCTTAACTTTAAATGCCTTCACATTGTTCTGGCTGTGGAAAGTGCTAGAGCTCTCTTTACATCTATTTCAAAATTTAAGCCTGATACTGTCAGCTTTAAAGTACTTCACAATGACAGAAATAAGCCTTCATATGTAAAATGGGAATCAACACTTTGTCCTCTGCTTCTTGGAACCCAGCAGAATAAAGCTAGGACAGTGGAGGAGAACAAGCACAAGAAGAACATGGCTAGAAAGCCTGCAAAACAAACATTGCAAAGAGCACACAGTACTCAGTGTGTGAAAGTGCAGCATGATCTCAGCACCACAAAGTTTACTTCACATAAACACCTTCCACAGATGAAAAAATATCAATACACTGACATAAGATACGTTTAAACAAGCGTTTTGCAACAGAGATCGTTCTCCTACCTCCCTCCCACAGTTACTGCTATTAACGTGGTAGACCTACTGTACATACAACATAAGACTTCAAACAAAGGTTTCCATTGATTCCTATGAGCATCATCCTTCCAGTTCAACAATCCTCGGAGGCGATGACCTTAGCGCTCAGTACCGAGTCCTTCATTTCCTTTACAATACCTAGTCAAAGCCAAGGACCAGCTATGCAGCCCTGGGCAGCTACCACCCTTCAGATGGGCTCGGTACCTTACAGAACTCTCCGTGCTTTTACCAAACCGTAAGTATTTCGCTCATTCGCCTCTACAGGCCTCCGGCCTTTTCCAGTACGTTTGTCCCTTTTTATATTTTAAGCTCAACTCCATCTTTGGGGGGACCACGGAGCCAGGGAACCATATTCTACTGCCACCTCCACTCCCTCCCCTTTAACACGTCTCCTAACAACGCCACGTCGATTCAGCTAATCACTCGGGACGAGCATTTACAGCAACCCTCGGTCTCCCCCAGCCATCGTCCCTACGCCCCTAAACCCCCTCCTCAACCCC
>VXAK01020199.1:9877-27200 GCA_013399435.1 Arenaria interpres | reverse complement strand
TTTCTTGCTCTTAGGGATGCACTGATCCTGAGCTTGGAGAAAGCGCTATTTGAATATCAACCAGCTCTCTTGAGCCCCTCAACCTTCCAGAGCCTTAATCCCATGGGATTTCTCCAAGCGGTTTCTTGAAGAGGTCAAACTTAGCCCTTCTGAAGTCCAGGGTTTCAATCCTACTTGTTGTTCTGCGCATACTACCCATGACCCCAAACTCTATCTTTTCATGATCACTACCAGCCAAAGCTGTCCCCAACCTTAAAGTCCTCCACCAGCCCCTCTTTGTTTGTCAGAACTAGGTCCAGTAGTACACTTCTCCTTGTTTGCTCCTCCATCACCTGAGTCAAGAAGTTATCATCAACGTGCTGGGGGAACCTCCTGGACTGCACATGCCTGGCAGTGTAGCCTTCCCAGCAGATATCAGGGTGATTGAAGTCCCCCATGAGAACCAAGGCCTGTGATTTTGAGGCTACTTTCAGCTGTCTTTAGAGGGCCTCATCAGCTTCCCCATCCTGATCTGGTGGCCTGTAATAGACGCCCACAACAGTGTCTCTCATATTTTATTTATATGTACTATTTGTCATGTTTTGATTATATGTATATTTGTTTTAGAGTAAACGAGAAGCCATGCAACGAGTAACTTCTCTAGTTAAAGTATCAAATCCCCCAAAATTGTCTGACCAGGTCAGAATGGTAAACAGAATCTACTGGTGAAGTATACTGTCTCTGCTCAGAATATAAATAAGCACTAGTCATATTATCTGTAGCTTTGCAAGCACAAGAACTCAAAATCACACAAAATACATAGACTGTTCACTTCCTGTTATTAAAATTACGGGATAAGGCTCAATGCATGCAATTTTCAGAAGTTGAAGCAGTATCAGTTACTGCTTTTTGTATTGTTTCAGCTGCTGGGTATCAAGGTGAGGGGAAAACACTTATAGTGTTTGAGTTGATGGTAAACAAATTATCCGGGGCTTTTTACAGCAGATTTGCAGCCTGCAGTACTGTTTTCTTTCCCTGCCCTTTCATTTTAAAGGTTCAAAGGTTCTGAATGGAGGGTCTGAAGCTCAAGACACCAACCAGACACAACATAATGGAGAGAACACTGAGGAAAAGAAAGATAGGCACGAAGCTGGCAGTAAGAAAAAGTGAGTTCTTAATCTTACTGAGCTACAGATCCGTTCTGTTCTAATAAATGATGTAAATAGAACAGCAGTGGATTTGAAGTTACTTAACCATGCTGGGGTACTATTTTCTTTATGGAGTTTTCTCTCAACTTTAGAGAATTATAATAGCATGCAAATCTTCTGTTAAGGTTTTGAATGAACATCTTAGAAGTTAGTTCAATCACTGCTATTGTGGAACTTAAAATTTACAGGATGTCCTGTTAGGAGAAAATCAGCATGTGGTGAGACAGGGCAAAGTACAGGCTTCCTCCTATGTTTTAGACTACTCAATGCTATTAAATTGGAAGCAAAGGAAGCTTGAACCAAGTCTTAGAGAAACTAATGGGATTTATGAAGTTTTTTGTCAAATCACGTATTCTAATCAATAGCCAAGCCACTTCAATTAGTGTTCTATAGCATAGCTATAGAATTGCCCAAATGCAGCTAAACTGCAGGCTAGAAGTTAGATCTGTGAAATTTCAGAACTCCAAATGCTTTATAGAGGCTGTTGCATTTACCTTTTCCAAACAAGAAGCCATAAGAATGCTTGAATTTATCAGGAGGTAAGTATGTAAACTTAAGCCTCACTGAAAAATGCTGTTTCGTAAAGAAGAACAAGAAGCAGTGAGACTCTCCTAGAATATGAGTAATATTTCATAGAATTTAGTAAACAATGAGGAAAAGGCCTAAAATTATCCTTGAGCTGAATTGTTTTGTTGAACTTTGCTTTCTCTGAGCACCTCTGCACCTTGTGCTCAGGGATTCTTGTGCAGCAGTATGTAACGGAAGCAGGCTTTTTGCTTTCACACTGTCTTCAGGCAGGCTAGGAAAAACTGCAGTTGCCTGGCATTCTTCTGGCTGCCTGCCAAGATAAAAGCTGTACAAATGAGTGGAATATTGACCATTATTTACAATAAGGTAAACTTAGAACAAAAAAACCCCACCCTGTCAGATGAAAATGAATTTGATACTTGCTGAGAGATCGCCTCAGAACTACTGGCTTCTGGTTACACGGCTCTCAGAAGTGACATTTGGGTGTTTTCAACCAGTCATGCCAAATACTCATTTGGTCTGAACAAGCAGCATGTTACGGGAACATAACGAACATAGTACAGGAACAAGTGTAGGTTCCCAGCACAGGTTACACAACCTATCACACTGATTAAATAGGTGACTTGGCCACATCACAAAACGCAACACCCAAGTTACTTGAAATCAATGGCAAGGCAGTTCAGTAATAATAGAATACACTAGAACTAAACCAGTTCTGCCCATGGAAGTGGGGTTGGAACTTGAAGATCTTTAAGGTCCTTTCTAACCTGAACCATTCTATGATTTTATGGTTCTCCAAGGTTCATGGCCTGGTCCTTTCCTTATTCCTGCAGGACCTGACAACACGTACATTTTTGAGTGGCAAAGAAACAATCTCAGTCAGATTGCCCTTTATATTTGTGATTAAAAAAAAATGAAGAATATTTGGGTGCATGCATGACACCTCAGTGGACATTGGTCAAAAGAAATTGAAGGCACATAATTCAGGTAGTTATGCAGCATGTCAGGAAAAGGCCATTGAAAATAAGAGTGTCTCCCAAAAGCAGCTTTGAGGAAAGACAATTTATATTTTTAATACTTCAGTAATTGTGATTGTATCTGTAAAACTTGCAAATATATCTCCTATGAATGAGCTAGTGGAGGTGTCATGTTCTGCTAATAAATATTTATCTCTTTAAGTGTGCGTGGTGTTTGCTATGGCCTTGAACTCTACACACCAACACATTCTTTGACTTACCTAAACAAAGAAACAAACCCACTTTACAAAAAACTTGTATGGCTTCTTGAGCAGTTTCTATGGACTTGTACTCATCGTTGGCTAACATCTGTAGATTAGGTTTTGTAACACCTGTTGTAAATACCTTACATGTTGAGAAGTGCATCCACGGACCTGTTCTAAATTCAAGCACGGTACAGACTGGGTCTCTCCACCATACAAACTTACTTTCATTCAGTATTTTTCATACATTTTTATTTGCAATATTCAGTTTCGTAGAAGTGAGAAACAAAATAAATATCAACAAATCATCAATGCTCAAAATACCCCGTGGTTCCCACTACTGACTTAAGTAAACAATTTGTAAACTTCTCTAATCACAGGGCTGTCTATTCAGTTCTGAAACTTACTCCCTTCAACAGTTAGAGGCAAGACCTGTCTATACCTTTCGGAAGGTGTACTTCAGAAATTTTGGAAAACAAACTGTGTAACATAATACTTCTGCAGTAATTGGCACTTAAGAACATCTTTCTGTTCTTGTTTGGTAAAAATACATGGTGCTTCCTGAGGTTACCTTAGTGTGTTTGGGAGACAGAGTGGCTTATTCCTGGCTACTGAGAAAATTTGGTAAGGTATGTTAAGCCAGAGTGCTTCTCCACCTGAGCTGACACAGACTTGGCAGCAGACTAGGGAGGACTGCCTGAATGGAACACAAACCAATTTCCAAATGACTGCTGTTCACAGCTGGTCACGTACATTAATGTGATGTTAATCACTACCAGCTTAGCTTTGCATTTGGGGGCAGTCAGACAGAGCAAAGATAGACATCTGGCATCACTACTGCCTTCAGTTCTCCAGCCTTCATCTTCTGGTGAATGTACAGCAACATCACTTCCTCTAGACAGTGTGAATTCATCTTGATTAAGTCTTGGTCTCTGCATTTTTATATGGTCATTAATGTTGCTTATTTTGTTTCTAGGACATGTGGTGAAGAGAGGGAGCTTGAAAAGCCAGCAAAAGATTCTGCCTTTGAAAGCAAATGACACCACTGGATTCTTTTTTTTTAAAATACAAATTAAAGAGGATTGTTAAGTTTTGCATTTGAAATCTATAGACTGCTGAAAGGTTTAAATAATTTTATAAGCATAGTATTTTGAAGTTAAATTTTGTGGAATAAGAGCCCTTTTAATCTTGGTTTAAAAGTATTTAAACACTTTTGCCAATAGTTTTGTCCAGTATTAACAGGTAACACATTTCAAAATATGAAAATTCCATCTAGAAAACAAATGCTTACATGTTACAGGACTTAGAGTTGTAGTATATTTTTACCTGACTACTGTATGTTTGTCTAGCTAATAGCAGGAAAAAGTGTAAATACTTTAAACCGCCCAATTGCTTCATTTGTATAAAACTCACTCCCTTCCTATGATACTGACCTCTGTTTGTGCATAGTTTTTCAACTCTTGTGGGGATGTTCTTTTCACTGTGTTTTGTAGGAGTTGGAAGCGGCATTTTTATAGCTGTTAAAATGTTAATGTACAAGTATACTTAATCACTTTTTTCTAAACAAGTTTAGTTCTGTTCTTGCAAAACTCATTGTGCCAATTTACTGCAATGTGACTTTATGGTATGCTTTTGGTATAATAAGTATACTAGAAAGAAATGTGGTGTTTTCACAGAACCTGTTGATGCACCCTGGTTGGAAAACACTGTCTTGAACAATTTCTGAAATTAAAGATTTTAAAATGATAGACTGGTTCTTAATACTAACTTAGGTAGACGAAATCATTCACAGGAACAAGTGTCCGATTTCAGTACTACTTCGATTTTATTGCCCTGGCATGAACTTGGGGATTTCTAACTTGAATTTTAACAGAAACACTGGTAAAATATTTTAAGAAAAGTTCCTAAAGGCACGAAAGGGAATGAAACAGGTACAAGCCCCTCTGAAAAATCTTTCCTAAAACACACGGTTTGCCTAGCTGGGAACAACCTGTGTGTGACTAGAAAATGGTATTTGACAGAGGCCAGCCAGGTTAGAAATTAGAGTTTAATAGTCCTAAGAATCTTGTTAGGGGGATTGTGACTGCAAAGATGACAGTGTTCCAGGTGTACATACCGCCTTGTATTGTGTCACCCTCAAGGCAGGACCAGAAAAACACAATTACAGCCTGGTGGAGACCAATACTTCTGAAGCTTTAACTCACACCATTCAACAAGTAAATCTTTTCAGTATTACAGCATGACCAAAACAGTATGGTGTCAAATACTAAGAAGTCAAATTATTTATTGTGTTGATTCCTTGTAAATGTCTGCCATGCCTTCTTCAGTCAGCCCAGCTGGGGGGTTTGTTGATCTTTTGTTCTTATCCAGGATAGTACAGAGAAAAGGGATTTCTTATATATAAGAATTTCTTTATATATAAGATTTCTCATATATAAACTTTTCCCCATTTCAAGTTCAAAAACTTGGTACAATCTTCACTTTTGTTTGCAGTTCTGCTCTTACAGTAGTGCCAAGCAGCCAGATGTTCAGTAATAGGAAAAAGTAACTTCAACACTTGGTACATCTGGGCCAGGTGAAGGTCAGTAACTTCAGCACTACTTTCAAACTTCCCTGTTTCACAGAATCTGAAAGTGATGATTTATCTTGAGAATAATGCTTCTGCTTTGTTTGGGTGTTTTTTGTATTTTTTTTTTCACTGAAATCATGCACTACTATGATGTAACTCCTTATTCTCCATCTCTTAATTCTGAAGAGATTGAAACTTTCCCTCCCGCTCCCCAGCCCCCCCCGAGGGCTGTGTTTTTGCTGTTTGGTTTTTTTTTTTCCTTCTTCCTGACTAGAACAGTAAACCGCATTAACAGTTTTAGGATCATAGCCCTAACCTCCCCTACTCTTCCCGTCCATGGTTTAAATGGCAACAAATAAATCCTCACTGGTGACACAGAAAAAAGCATGAAAAGCCTGAAATCAGAACTCTAGTATCTGATACTCATTGCACAAGCAGTATTATGTTTATTGTGTTCAAAACTGCTTTTTAGTCACCTTTGCTAGTTTGCACTAGGTAATTTTTTTTAATGTCACTTTGCCAGAATCCATCTGGGGGAATGTTTTTTTTACCATTCCTTATTACTCTGCCACCATCTATGTCAATGGATAATTGAGGCGCATGCATGCATCCCTATTGATCTTAACATGATTTGTGCATGTTTACAAAATGGTACTATCTCCACTCTACCTTCCTGCTCCAAGCTGCAAGCAGCCTAGAACTCACTATTCTCTCTTCACAGCTGTATTAGCCAAAGGGGGAAGAGATGTGAAGAGTGCCTGGGGGAAGCCTCCATGTTGCTGCTGAAAGCTACACGCTCATAAATGACTTTTTGCACAAAACACAGTGGCACTCAGTTACAGTAGCACTTCGTAGTAACACACTGGCTGCCTTGGGAAATTGAAGTATAGGCATTCAGAAAGGTTAATGATTAAATATTGCAGCCTGTATTTATAAATCACTTACATGATTCCTGGAGGTTAAAACTCGGCATGGAAGGAAGTTTGTTTGCAGCAATTTAGTTAAGATTTTGAATACAGCCATCTCCTGCACGACGGTAAAAACATGCAAGTAGTGACGAAAAGCTACAATTGCTTGTGAAGCTTTTCACGTGTATAATGAGTATGTACTTCTGTAATGAAACGGAAGGTGTTTATATACCAAAACTGATAGCTTTCAGAAGTTAAAGACGGTACCTCAAGTTAAACCTGGAAGATCTATAGCCATGGCAGCTCCCAGGATGAAGCTGTCCTCAGCAGATGGCCATGTTTGGCCTCCACAGAGCCTGAGCTTCAGCCATCTCTAGGGTTTCACAGCAGACTGCTGGTGAGGGGAGAGACTAACAAACAGGGCCGTACAGCTAGAGCATTAAACAGCAGCATTCTCACTCGGCTTCCAAATACGGGTAGTTACTGTGCACTGGATTTTGCATATTTCTACATACAGCTAGTCATGAAATGTATTTTATTGCCTTAGGAAACTAAAACAAGTTGCACTTTCACCCCCAAAAGTGTTTCTGTCAAGATACTAACTCAAATAAACCGGAATTCTCACATAGGCACTTCCCGATTTTGACCATTCCTTTGTATCAAAACCCCTTTTAGCAAACAAAGAGGTCCTGTGTATTTAGCAGGTACATCAAGTCCGCCTTGTCTTCACACAAGTGTTGATGAGCTAACGCTGAGCTAACTAGTCTGTCACAACTGTTTTAGAGATAATGGGTCAACCATGGCACTACTTCAAAGGGTTAAGTGAGATGGATGTAGAGATGAAGCTCCTGATTGTATGCTGCAAGACTCTAAAATCATGCTCTAGTCATTCAGCTGCTTGGGCTTTTACTGCCTGAATTTACTGCCCATTTACAAACCAGAAATAATCACTGACCATAGAAATGGTCATCCCACTTTCCAAGACACCGGCGTGTCCACAAGCTGCATTTTTTGAGAGCTGACAACTGTCTAGGCAGTCAAACTTAAGTCTCCCAATGAATAAGGCTGATTCTTCTTGCAGCAAGGAACAAACCCCAGTTTGCACAAAATTTAAAGCAGGGCCAGCTTTGACATTGGCATTCCTACTTCAAGAGTCAGTGTCACTACAGCTTAAAATACTGTGCAGCCCTGCTGAGTTGCTCATCATTCAAGTGCACGGAGGACTGCTGTGATAACGTCGCACGCGCCCAGCTAGCCGTGGAAAGTGACATTGCCCGTATGAATCACATTTTGCTTTGGAACTTCACACCAACAGTAAAATCAGAGAGGCCTCCCCTCGTCCTCAGCACAAGAAACAGATTGACTGTTGATCAACTGGTCGATGTCTTGTCAGCCAGGCAAAAACTTTCAGTAGGGAGAGAATCTCCAAGACCTTTTTGAAGTCTGAAATAAGTTACAGAAGTTTCATACTGCCAAATCACTATGCATTTAAAAAAGATCAAAGCAAAAAGCCAACCACAGATCCAGGTTTTTTGGATCCAACACATTCAACTGCAGCTTTTAATACTCCAGCCTTTTGGCTCCCCAAGGTAAGTACAGACGCAAGTCTTCACCAGTCAGCAGGCAGGGCCCTGAAATTTTCATTTAAATATAACTCGAATCATCTCCAAGTTCCATGCCCTTATATCCAATTTATTATAATAAAGGATCTGTAGGAAAAATTTGCTGATTTTCTTGCTTTAAAAAAGAAAGAAAAAGACATAAATACCAAACACACAGAGAAGAGATTAGTAAAAAAATAATTTTGTCATTTTCCATCATGAAGTAATAAACCTGCTTAGAAGTTTTGAATACTGAAACACTAACAGCATTTAACAAGTAACAAAACAGAAATATCCAGCTGGTGACATAGAAATTTAACTACAAACAGGCAGCTGGGTGCACTGCTGGATTCCACTCAGAGAACTCATTCAGAAAGACACGTTAAATCAAGACCAGACCCAGCTGCCCTGTGACAGCTCCTGGGTTGTACAGTGTATTTAAAAATTATATTTTAGTGTACCCTTTTTTTTCCATTTGTCATTTAAGTTGAATCATTCAATATGAACCAGGGCCAGAACACACAAACAAACAGCAGCTTCTAATACGAGTTCTCTGTTTGGTAGTTAAGTGCACAATGCACTCAAATCCCACACCCGGATCGTGGCCAGATTCTCTTTGCCATATTGGAAATATGGGACTGGCCCTTGCAAAACTTCTTAACCTGCACGGACAGCAATTTTGAGATATAGTTAACCATAACTTTTTCCTGGAAAGAAGCAATAGCATACGGAGGCACAATTAGTTTAATGAAAGAATAAATTCACATTTTGGCCACTCCCTTCTCCCTCGTGCTGAAGAAAGAAACCCACCTGCCACGCATAAAAATCCCACCGATTGCCGCCTTAGAATTCAGCATAAGGTGCCATCAAACAAGACGGCATAATTTCCAAGGGCTCCTTCCACCTCAGGAGAGAGGATTAAAAGCCTAACCCAAAACTCACCAGTAGGCTCAGAACTCAAGCTGTCTGGTGGGTTTAACAGCCAGAGCAACAGGTTCACCAACATAGTTCACTGAAATCGTTCTGGCTCATGTCAGTTTCAGTTGAAAATCCCAGGATCAACATAAGGATATGCAAGAAACTCCCCTAGTTTATTGCCTTCTGCATCATAATGGAGCATCCGAAAACAAATATCACAGAAGAAACAAGGATCCTCTGGTGCCAGACTGTCATCGTTCGTTACCCACCTGCGGGTTACAAAATACAAGTGTTCTCCATGTGAGTCCAACACATTTGTGACAAATATCTCAACATTCTACTCAGAGCTGGGGATGACAGCAACAAACATCAGTATTAACGTTACACTGAGCAGGTACTACCTCTATTGCATATCTCCCACCCCAGGCATACAACACTTTTCCAAACTCCACACCCATTCCACGTCAATCCCAGCTGCTATCTTACATTGCTACAGCAGGATTTCCTGAGGAACTCCTCAAACCTGTGTAGCAGGTACAGTGCGCAACAAGAAAAAGCTAAAAAAAAATTAACAGCAATCCTCTGTCCTCCATATGGCCATTTTAAGTCATAAAAGATAAATCTCATTTTCCCTTAAGATAGGAAAGTATGATATAGAGCAGACACGTGACTGACCCAAACTACTCTGAGTAATATCCAAATTGATTTACAAGTCTAAAAGGAGGGCCTGGATGATGCAGACAAGACAAGGAGAGGATTGCTGCTTACTCCAACAAGCACTGAAATTAACATGAATACAGCTGCCAGTACAAAGAGGGCCTGCCATGTCAACAAGGAATTAAATTATGGTAGCACTCAAGAGGCCATGTCAGCTCAAGGCCCCTAGTGATTAAAGATGCTATTGGCACAGATTAGAACACGCAGGACAGCCAGACAAAGCAGTTCAGCTATCCATGGTTTAGCATCTCCCCATTTAAGCTTAGTGCTTAATCCTGGTTTTAATTTAATGCATTTACATCACCTCTGGTAATGCCCTTCCCATCCCATCTTTCCCCATATTGACCCTTTGGCTCCACCTCCCCTTATGCCTCACAGATTATAGTCACTTGTGAAGGCATCCCAGGGGCTCTGCTAGGAACACTAGGATGGGCTCCCACCACAAGCAGAATTGGCTCTTTGCCTGATTCCAGGGAAGTCTAAGGCCAAACAAGCAAGATAACAAGGACACAGCTGCTGTGTCAAATTGAGGCTGAGTGTAAGCTGTGCTTGGGGGGAAAAAAGGGCAGTGGGTATTTTCGTAAATAAATCATTCAGACCTATAAAATCAGGGAGCCTAGCCTAGTCTGCAGAACTCCTTTAGAGAAATTTCTACTATGTCTACTGAAAGGCTTTCTCATGTCTAAGTAAACAGCACTAAACTGTATAATAAAGAGCACTGAATCCATGTTCTGCTCTCTTAACTGTAGCAAATCCGTGCATCACAAAAAGTTCCTTCAAGTACAGCTGCAAAGCAAAAGTTTTCAGGTAGAGGTTATGGATTATCATAACCCAAACTCTATGTATGCAAAAGAACTGAAGTCAAATAATTAACCTCTTCATCATTTCAGTTCTTTTGATCATCCTGAATTATCATTTCCGTATGAACGCTACCTGAAGGAGCCCTTTTCGTTAGAAGACAGAGGACAACTGCCTGAAGGGTAAGATTTCAGAATATTTGAATGAAGATTGTTCACACACCATATCAAATGCATACAGATATTTGATTATTTTTTTTTTTAAACTTAGTAGCAGCACGTACAAAGACTTACTTAAGAAGCCAACTTAAAAGGATCAAGAATGTAGCGTACCTGGCTGTATACATTTTGCACACAAAGCATTTTCTGGTAGATAACCAGTGTTTCTTGATTAGCAAGGGATAGAGGTTCCTGTCCAGGCAGTCATCATGATGAATGAGCCTTGAGGGAAATAAATAAATACATAAAATACAATAAAGACTCAGCCACGTTGGAATTTATCTGAACATAAACATGGACACTGAAGATAAAGCATGATTTAAATTCCTGTGTAAACTATGACTAGACTTTTGCTTAGCATTTCTTAACACAGATGGAAGACCTGGAGTTAAAATGCTAGTTGCACCACCCGTAGATTTTATGGTCAGGAGTAAATTCAGTTTGTATAGTAACTCAGAAGTTTCCAGAACACCTGCTTTACATGGTCTTTTCAAAGCTTTTATCTCCTTTAGACTAACAGGCAAAAACATCACCAGGTGAATGTTTAGAGGCTCATTATCCTGAGATCATTTACTTGCAAGTTCTATGCCCTTCTTTGGGTTGTATTCCTCTTGGGAGGCACCATTTATTAACAATGCTTAGGTACATCGGTCTTCTGGGAACTGAAAATGATCTGTCACCCACTACAACTACAGGAGTGCTCTCTCTACCCATTATGCACTGAGCAGAGTATACACAATAGTTCTACTGTTGATGTGGCTGCCACCTTGCAGCCACCACCACCTCCTCCTCCTTTTCCTTCCCTGTCCACCCTAGCCCACGATTTCCACTCCTCTGCACCCTTTTCAGTTTTTACCCCTCAGCACCAAGTCTAAACTAAAAAGTCCAGTTGACTCCAGCCAGAAGCACTGTTCTGCTCCCTGGTGCTCCAGAATCAGTATGTCAACCTACCACACATTGTCTCTGCACATAAAGAGCCGTGCACTGCGGGTGCTGTTCCTCACATACAACAGTCATGCCATACTAATTAGAAAGCAGCCTTTTTATGCAGACAAATCATTAAAAAAAAAAAATGCAACGGAGATTACTTTCTTGCAAGAGCAGTAACTTACCTTATATCTGTGATGATAATGATGTGCTCGCAGTTCCCTTGGTGGCAGAAAAGGTATGGAAAGCCAATTTTGAGGGACAAATCATTAAAAGTGTAGTCCTCCATTTTAACTGACTGAAGATTTCCATAGCCTCTGTCATGAGATTCTGACCACTCAATAATTGTTCTGAAAACAGAAAGGTCATCAGTATAGCAGTGCTAAAAACTGAACGCACAAAAAAGGAAGGCCTTGCGGCACATGCAAAACTCTTCACTGGGATACAGTTAAAAAGAAGGAAATCAGTATTTTAGTAATTCAAGTTATCAGCGGGTCATTTGTGCTCCCTTGGTCAATAACTTTGTTTTATAGTATTAAAAAGCTTTTTTTGTTTGTGCCAAAGAGAAATGCAAAGATGACAACTGCACAGTTACATTTCCATAATTTAGTACTGGAAGGGCACTGGCAACTGCTGCAATTAATTCTTGGCTTTTCAGCACTCTCCTACATACAAGGCATTTCATTTCTACAAACTGCATGTGGAAGCCCTTCCCATGAACATTATTCTTGCTCACAGACAGAAAGAGAATGAACAAAATAATTAATTTCTCTGAAGTCACACACCAAGTCTAGAATAACAACAGAGTCCGAATTCACAGCTCTTCCATACTATCCATTTTAACATCGTGATCTCCTAAATCTCACTAGTGTGTCAGCAAGTCCATGCTTCTCTAAAATAAATTACTATATGTATTTTAAATGGATATGACTTGTGCTCTACCAGTGTGACCTACAGTTCCAAACAAGAGACATCTGAGACTCTTGGCAATGTCATCTCAGATTTCTTTTCCCAACAGCCACACAGTCCCTTTGTTGACTTCCCATGAAGGCATTCAGATATTTTCAAGACTGAGAAGAACAAGTGACTTCCACACAGCTGAGCTTGTTGTCTTTCTGACTCGTCTTCTACCTCACAGACAAGTCTTTTGGTGGTCATCACAACTAGGGAGGGCACTTAAAAACCAGTACACACTGGCACCCGGCACCTTTCACAACAACCCCATTCCAACAGAGAAAAATGGGATTTGCAGGGAAAAATGTATTCATCCCCTTTTCAGAAGGAAACTGAGTGGAAGGAATAAGTAAAGCAAGTAAATTTAAACTTCTATGTAAAAATCAATTCAACATGAAAAGATAGTACAAAAAGTCGATTCTGGTGTCGTACACTAGACATTCCAGTCTTTAAAACACCACAAATCATAAGCAAAATGAAATAGATTTCCTGACCCTTAAGGTTTTCCTTACTCAATGTCTACAAATACTGTACCTGCTCAGATCTCTGCACTCTGGATATCTTCTATCATTGTAAAAGATGCCCTCAAAATAAAAGAAAGCAGATTTGTAGAGGTCCTGAGAGAGAGAGAGAGAAAGAGAGACAGGTAAGTCTGTATTAGTGTTATGAGGGATTAAACACGTTAAGAACATTTCAAAAAACAAGCACTTTAGGTATCTAAATTATATTAAGAGAAAAATGAAAATTAGAGACACATTGTATATTGACGAATTGGGGGATGAGAGGCCAGAGAGCACCCCCATGGAAAGAGACCTGGGGGTTCTGGTTGACAGCAAGTTGAATATGAGTCAACAGTGTGCCCTGACAGACAAAAGGGCCAAGGGTGTCCAAGGGTGCATTAAGCACAGCATCACTAGCTGGTCGAGAAAGTTGTCTTACATTGTGGGGCCCAGAGGTCTAGAACTACACACAGGCCACACCAATGCTGAATACAGGTGGATAACCCCATCCTTTGACTGGCTGGTTGTGCTGTGTCTGATGCACCCCAGGATGCTGACTGTCATTGAGCTTAATGTCAACCAGCACCCCCAGATCCCTTTCTGTAGGGCTGCTTTCCAGCCACTCCTCTCCCAGTATATTCTTGTCCCTGGCGTTACTCCATCCTAAGTGCAGAATCCTGCATTTTCACTTGTTAAATTTCATCCCATTAATTACTGCCCAATGAAGAAAAAGCAAAGAATAAAACCACAAAACCCAAAAGCAGCAGGAACGAAATTGAAGTCAGGCCAATTTATGCCAATAAAATCCAAAAAGTCTCTCTTACTCTCTCTGTATCATCTGACAAGATACACCTGTTTACTTAACCAACGAGAGCAGCAACTTGATCCTTTCACTTAGTCTGTGTACTCAAACTGCTCTTCTCTTGAAGTGAAAGCTGGCATCAACAGCTAACTTACACAGCCTCTTTAGCAGAATGTCAGAGCACCATTCTGATTTCAATCAGTCTCTAAGATCCTTAAATTTGCCAGAAGTTACTTTCCCTATTAGGAAAAGCTAACATACATCTTGCAGGTCATGGTGCTGCTTCCTTCCTAGACTCAAAGGAAGAAAATTCTACTCCACTTATGGCTGATTACCTGTCTGCTGAAGCAACATCCAAATTTTATTGTGAAGACTCACCACTAAGCCTATACATGAGTGTAAATTCACAGTCGTACTTGAGGAAAACAAACAAATGGAATGAATGCACACCAATCATTAACAACTCCTGCTGAGAGACTAGGCATGGTGACATGCACGCACTTTGGGGAAATTACTGATGTGAGGAAGCCTTATCTCAACTCTATTGAGGCTGTGACAGCCTCACATGACTCCTCCACAGGCCCAGGAGCAGAGCCTGAGAACCCTCTGATCTCTGAACTAATCAGCTAGTGCTTTACTAGATAGTGGTAGAAAGACTCTTCTATTTACATAAATGAGAAGACTAGTATCTGGGAAGTCTTTTGGTCTCCTTAAATAAGAACATGCCATCTTTTTTCCACTGTGTATACAAATATATAACATCGTCTGGTTTCTCTCAGACTGTACAGCAGCTGTTATTTGATTTCTATTATATGGATAATATAAATTATCAATATATAATATTGGCAGAACAGCTGGGCCTTAAGGGTGATAGTCAGTGGAACAAGGTCTAGTTGGAGTCCAGTAACGAGCGGAGTACTCCAGGGGTCAATACACAGTCCAGTTCTGTTTAACATCTTCATTAATGATCTAGATGATGAGGCACAGAGTACCCTCACCAAGTTTGTTGCTGACACAAACTGCGAGAAGTGGCTGATAGACCAGATAATTGTGCTAACACCCAGAAGGACCTCGTCAGGCTGAAACTGGGCGAACAGGAACTTAATGAAGTTCAACAAAGAGAAGTGCAACATCCTGCACCTGCAGAGGAACAACCACATACACCAATAAATGCGGGGCGCCCTCAGCTAGAAAGCAGCCTGGCAGAAAAGGAGGTGGGGGTCCTGGTGCACACTAAGTTGACCATCATCCAGCAATGTGCCCTTGCAGCAAAGAAGGCAAATGATATCCTGTGCTGCATCAGGCAAAGTATTGCCAGCAGGTTGAGGGAGGTGATTGTTCCCTTCTACTCAGCATTAGTGAGGCTGCACCTGGAGTCCTGTGTCCAGTTCTGGGCTCCTCAGTACAAGACAGACATGGACATACTGGAAGGAGTTCCACAGTGGCTACGAAGACAAAGGACTGGAGCATCTCTCCTATGAAGAGAGGCTGAGAGAGCTGTGACTGGTCAGCCTGGAAAGGAGAATCTTCAGGGGGGAATCTTATTAACATATACAAATACTTCTAGGAAGGATGCAAAGGTGATGGAGCCAGGCTGTTTTCAGTGGTGCTCAGTGACAGGACAAAAGGCAATGGGCACAAACAGAACATGGGACGTTCCCTCTGAACATCAGGAAACACTTTTCATTGTGAGGGTGACCAAGCACTGGCACAGATTGCCCAGGGAGGTTGTGGAATCTCTAGCCTTGGAGATATCCAAAAGCTACCTGGACACAGTCCTGGACAATCGGCTGTAGGTGGCCTTGCTTGAGCACGGGGGGTTGGAATAGCTGACCTCCAGAGGTCCTTCCAACCTCAACCAGTCTGTGATATGATATAACTCTTATATGTGATCTAATATAGTATAAAAACAATGCAGTTTCAGTATTTTCAATTAGAGTACTTTTTCTTTATTGACCCTTTTTGCAAATCCCCAGAGAACACCTGGCAGTTGTGGGAGAGAGGAATAATCTTCATTCCTACTTCTGATCAGTTGCAAACACCAAAGCATTTAAATTCCAAAGGGGATGGTCTACACCTAGCTTTCTATTACTTCTGGTGTTTTAGAATATATCTCAAAGTAGTCAGTCTACAGGGATACAACCATGCAAGAACTCGCTGCTGTTGTTACTACTTTGCAGCATTACCATGAACGATGTGTTTCATGACACCGCACAAAATAGGTCAGTTTAGTTATGCCACCAGGAAGTATTTACCGGCAATGCAACCCACAGGCAAAACCAATGCAGCTGAATTTAGTGCTGAAGAAAAAACAACAAAACAAAACGCTGCCTCTCTCTCTTCTGTATGTTTTCAAAGCTCCTACACAGGTAGAGGGTTCCACATAGAAGATTTTACCTTGCTGATGTGCTCCGGTGCTTGATCTGGCTGACTGCTGAACTCACCACCTATCTGGAGGTCACTGACGCAGGAAATTGAGTCTCTCAGCTCAGTAAGCTTCTGGCTGCCCAATACAAGGACTGTCTGATAAGGTTTGTGATCTTTGTGCTATGAAGAAAACAGCATACAAGCTTCAAATAAAAATCACTTGTCAGCATTGTACTGCTCTTCAGTTGACAGCTTGAGGTCATTAATGGCAGAATATCGTACATCACCTCCCTGTACCAGATTTTTAACAGCATCTTGCCTCAGTCTCTCCTAACCGCCATTTATTAGTTTTACTAAAACAATCAAAAGTCACATTTCCCACTGGAAAGTGCAGGAAAGACAGAAAGTCTGAGCAAACATCCCAAATCCAGAAAAAGTACTTTAGTTTTTATGTCTTTAGTTTCAGATTTTGAGCTTATTGTGAAATCAATTAACTGCTGAGTAATTATTGTAAAAATTTCCTTTTGTAAATCACTAACAGAATAAAAGTCAGATTCTGAAAAAACCTTAAGAAGTTACCACAGCTGAAAGGTTTGCCACGTTCCCTCAGTGGACTCACTGAATTTAACTGAGCAAGATTATTATGTGAGTAGGAAAGAGACATCAGAATACAACCTAGAGAATTTAGTACCAACCTTCTGAAATATGACAGGATAGAAGATGTTCAGAGTTAAAAGTAGTTCTCCCTCCTCAACTAGATCTGTTGGATTGTCAGGCCTCTTTCCAATTGCATGTGATTCCTAGAAAAATAAAGATACATATATATATATTTATTATATTGGCAATCACTTATGTATCATAGCACCTGGATAAAAGTCTGAGAAACTCTGTTCTAACTGTAACTCATTTTCAACTGTGTAGCCTTCTGAATTGATAACAGCCTACTTCCTCCAAGATGGAAAGCTGAGAAACTGCTGTAATTACTGATTTCAAGCATTTTCCTTCATTCCTCAGCTCTGGAGAAGCTGAGGTGCTTTCAGTAAGTATGAGATAGTTGGCTACTCCTTGGCTACTGAGAGGCCATGCATAAAGGAATTAAAGCCTGCTGCC
>VXAK01020198.1:0-32659 GCA_013399435.1 Arenaria interpres | reverse complement strand
ATTCCACCATATTTTTCCTTTGCCATCCTCTATGCTTACTTGACAACATGGAAATTTCTGCACACAACCTGCATTAGATTAAGATATATTAGGATCCAAAAGCAAATTATTTCAAAGTCAATATTTACTGTGGTATCAATAACATTGTTAGAAGCTTTAACAAATTTTATGATAATTTTTTAGATTAAACACTGGAACCCTCTTTTATAGGATCCTGAATATCTGAATTTAGATAAGAAATTTGGAGAGGAACTAGACAATACCACACATAATTATGAGTAATCTCAATCCAAAAAACATTGATATTTTTCACTGTTGGCATATAACTGTTCCATTTGTTGATGGAGTCTCACAAAAATTAATTTGTTCCAAATTTCAAGGGCCCTTTCAAATAATTGAAAAGCATTTTAAGAATAGAAAAGCTAATGACGTTTCTTAGTTACAAGATGTATGCAGTGGCCAGGCAGATAAAGTTACTCAAAGCCTAGGGAAACCTTGTTTTGGCATCTGATTTCCAGCATTGTAGGCTAAGAGTATTTTCTTTCAATTGTTGACGTCATGAAGGTCCACCAGATTTAAATATGCTTATTAATAATGCCATTTTACTAATACATCTCCTAAGTCAACAGTTATTCTACAACCTTCTGTAAAACAGGCTTCTGGTTCAAGAGCTTCTTCACTTTCAATTTCTGCTTGCTCGCCCTCTCCAGGAGGGGCAATATCAACTGTGCTGCCTTCGGATGAACTGGATGCATTTAGTTTCTGCAAGTAAAGTTCCACAGGACAAATTTTTTGCATTAGATACACATTCTTTAAAAAATGATCCTGAATCAAATCATGCCAGTCTCTGACTTTTGAAGAATGCTACATTTATACCGATAAATATGCATCGCCATAAGTAAAAACATAGTACTGAGTTATACATCATATAGTTCTGTTTCCCAGTTTACCTTCTTATAGGGAGCAATTAAATATAATTGAGCTACCAACCTGATCCACATATAAGACTTCTGAAATATTCTCAGTAGTATTACAACAGGAGAGCTTGCATGTATCCCACACTCGAGTTATTTAATTTTCTTTCTTATACTGGATTATACTGAAAATGTGTCTTAGTTTTCCCAGTGAAATGAACTAACAGAAAGTTCCACATATATCTTCATGTCCACTATAGATTGTGTTTTCACAAACATACACTGTATCTTGATTAAAGTGTTGTAAATTTAATGGCATTTAATGGCAAATTTCCGCACAATTTAATTTTTGCAGAAAGCACAAATTACCAGATCTGAAATCTCTTATTTGCATTCCAGCCTCCTGTGTATATTGAGAGACCTCCTGAAGTCCTTTCCATCCCAGATTTTTCTATCATTCTACTACTTTTGTGTACAGTGAAATACTATAGTCCTTACTTTCCTCTAGATCTGAAAACTGCAAGAAGTAAAGAGTGATATGAAGCAATTGAAATCAAATAACCTTTTACCAAGTACATTGAAATTTGGATCAGGTCAAGCTGTTTTTCCATCATGCAAGACTGCCCATAATTTTGTCCTTTTAAGAAAACATATTTTGAAAGGACAAACCCCCTAAAGATACACACAACTAATTCAGTAATTAGACATAGAGTTTGTAACTTGTTTTCAGTTGTCGATACTGTTTGCGTCTTTAATTGTTTTTATCCAAGACACATTCTCTTTCACTGTGAAATAAGGCTTGTAATCAGAAAGCAACATTAAAAAAAGCACAAAAGTGAAATACATCTGGTTTATTCCATGTACCAGTAATACATAGGAATTTTGAGAGGGATCTATAATGCACCTCTAACTTAAATACTTTAAATTAGAAAGGGCATTTGGTCACAGAGTAGGTTGTGGTTTCAGCTTAGTAGGTCTGGTCATGCCCTTTGACATATATGAAGACTTTTCTATACAAATTTATTGCTTAATACCAAGTACTTTTCACATTTAGCTTTCAAGACAGTGACATTTTTAGAATACATTAAAAAATACTACTCAGATTATTTGAATGCTTTTGCAATACGTAATAAACAATAACTTATTAAAGTTAGATTATTTCCATGTATCCTCTCAGAGACACTGCTGCAAATTAAAACTAGTTATTTATTTCTTCAGTTAAAACCCAGTCCCTTCTGAAAATGCATTGGCATCTAAGGGCTTTTTTTCTGCCAGAAGCAGAGTAAATGGCATGTATAACTTTATATAATTTGGTAAGCAATTTTTTCCTCATATTCAACTCTTACATGAGATGAATGAAGTTTTAAAAAAAATTCATGTTGGGTGATGGGTAATTTCAGGGTTAAGTTTCAAGAAGTTGCCCTTCACACACACCTGCAAACATTGTCACCACAGGGTCACTCAGACCGCAGGTTGCATGGCTGTTACTGCGTTGTAACCAAAAATAAAGGACTTACCACATAATAGAAAAGATTTCTAACAAGAACAGAGGTATGAGTTTGAAAACCTTTCTTTCCCTTTTTAAATACTATGATCTGTCATACATGGAAAATTATGCTGACAAATGTGAAAAGATCTGTATAAATACATTGAGAATTGGATGTTTCCAATGGTGAATTTTTGCTTAGTAAGCATGTTCCAATATCAAGTTTCCTTTTCCATACTGCACTTCCTCTATGATTTCCAAAGTTTATAGATGTAAAATTGTTACAGCTGTATTGCCTGTAGATGGAATAATTTTATTACTGGTCATGTAGATCAGCAAGTCTGAAATAAAATATTGTGTACCTCATATAGTGAGAATATTTAAAACTTTGCTTTCTGTATTACATTTACGGACCAAAATGCACATTACTGGACACTATATTAAGCATTATTACGACACCACCTTATTATCCACACATAAGGCTCTCTTTTAAAAAGTAAAAAGGATTTGTGAATTAATTCTCTTATATATCATTGTAATACAAAGAAATAAGAAGTCTGAAACCTGTCACTGAAGTTATAGGCAGTTTCTTCATTAAATAAAAACCAAATATTGTGAAAATAATAATATGTCATATTCAAGTTAGGAAAATTAAAACTAATTCATGGCCTGATCCATCATCATTAAATCAATTACTTAATAGTAGCAAGATATAGGTTCACAGTAAGTGTCAATTATTAATCTCTATGAGTGCCAATCAAAAGGCAGTCAATTTTTTAACTGCTTCTTCCCATGTAAACTCTTTTACAGATAGCCCTGTTCAGCATATTGCTAAAAACCAAGTGACAGTTGTGCAATTCATAATCAGTGGAAACAAAACCTACTATAATTTTCTTCATTATTTTTCAAATAATCTCAAACAATTGCATTAAAAAAAAAATCAAACACAACTCGTTAAGTTTATAAAAGTCCTCTTCTTTGCTTCAAGACCCTAAAATAGGAAAGAACCACTGCATTTTAAATAAGGCAACTTTAATGATATTTTTTTCCAGCAATAAAACTAATAGGAAACTCAAGATACACGATGGATTAACACAATCTTCTTTTCACCTCATAAATGTGATTATCAGCCTCTAGAACATGTCATGCCCTGTAAATACTTATTTGCATCTTCAGTGATATCATATTTTCCTTTACGAGGATACATTTGAAAGCAAGTGCTTATGATGCAGCATTCTCAAGGCCTGTATCAGCAAAACAACATGCTTGACTAGAGCAGAAGCCTTAGCAATACTGTGGAAATCACACACAAAAAATAAAATTAAAAAATAAGACTACCTCAATGGGATTATATTTTTCTGAAAATAGAGTTATAAATATTATTGTATAGAATATAACATAAATAATCGCTTCATCACCAACCCAAATATTTGGTTAATATATGTATAATCAGCCTCCATACTGTCCTTTCAGAGCAGTGCATCTCTTTTCAACAGCTTAGATCATTAAAACAAGCTTTGACCAACAGCATGTTAATGTGCCCATTTACAAAAAAATGCATTCACTTAAGACCTGGTCTTGCTCTCATTTTATTTTATTCTATATTTCAATAAGAGCAAGAGCAGGCTAATAAAATTTTAAGCTTTACAAACAGCTTCATGATTCAAGTGACAATAAAATAAAGGGATTCAGCCATTACAAATTGCCTTTTCAGCGATGTGGTTTTATCTTCTGAATCTTGAAAGCTGCACTGTAATCACGTGACAAAATATATAATAATGGGGATCGATGATTCCAAAGTGATTCTAAACTAACTTTAAATCTCAGTTCTTATGGTATTTGGCTTTTATGTAATATTAAGAAAACCGCTTTTAAAATCTCTTTCCTTAGTGTTTTACTTAATATTTGAAGCATATCTTGGTTTAAAATGTAATCAGTAAATTTTGACGATTTTCAGAATACACACCAATATGAATTTTTTTTGCATCTATGGACAATTTATAGTAGATATAATATAGACAGGTCATACTATACTATAATAAATGGGACAAAACAAACCATTTGGCTATCCTTTTGAAGCCAGTGAGACTCTGCCTGAAGGCAACAGCTTTGAATCCTGCATAGGGCTGAAATCTTAATCCCAACAAATTTTTGACGCCAAGTTCTACTAGGATAATTTGACCTCAGTTTCATGTAACTTTGGCTCCTGTTCAATATTTCCTCTCCCTATTCCTGAAGGCTCTGCCAATTATGGATAAATGGAGATTATCCTTGCCTATAATTAAAAAAAAACCCTAGGGAAAATATACAGTGAATTTAATAAAAATGATGCCAACTACTTCATAGTCTTTCTAATTTGCACGAAGTAAAGTCCCCCCGCTCAGTCACAGACTGCTATCATGAAACACATTCAAAAATACCACTATTTATGAAGGAGTTTAAAGTTTAAGAAAAGAGTATTTCCAATTTGCTTTGCTTTGAGAGTTTTTAAGGAGGGGGGAGGGTTAGTTGATAAGTATCATTTTACCAATTATGAAACTATTTTCTCAGTTTACAGTTTATAAAACTCAAGATATGCACTGCCCAAATGAATACAGATTGTAGGATCTTGAAGATTTTCATTACAGTGCATTGTAGATTTAGAAGTGTTACAGTGTAATTTTATGCAAGTAGCTACTGCAATAGTTTAAATGTTATCCATTAAGGAGCTGAAGTTGTGGCAGTAAATCATTACATAAATCACTTAACACATTTCATTAAATATTTACATTTATAAGGGCTGAATCAAAAAGGGTTGTTTTTATTGTTTAAAAACTGTGCATGCTCCCTTTTTTGTTGGCCTCTTTAATGTATAACATTCCAGTACTTTTATGATCCATACTCCAAAACCTGTAGAGCATGCAGTTATTGCTAAATACTATATTAAAATATCCAGAAAAATAATTAGCAGAGTTAAAAAATGTATGTCGGGGTTGCCAATCCCACCTGACCATGCTGTGATGTGAGTCCCATGACTCAGCAGAGAGCAGCTGTGCATGTTTCTACTGTCTTGCAATGGATAGGGACGGTACATAGCTGAATAGCATGCAGGCCAGTCAAAATCCATTAAAAAGTGATTATATATATATATACATATATATGTATAACTTGCTTAGGTAACCTGCGTGAAAGTGGTGACACGTTGCTCTACCTGGTTAAAAAGCACCAGAGCTGCATTCTTGATTGCTCCAGCTTGGGTTTACCCCTGTGAGAAGTAAGAATGGTAGGTAGTGAAGTTCAAGACACAGGATCTCTGGTTTTCCTCTTTTTGGAATCTCTAAGTCAAACATGGCTTTAACACAATTAAAACATAGTTATTAAATATTTTATGATCAGTTGCCAAAAAGGGAAATACATACCACCTGAAATGCTCAACAAAATTTTCTACAGAACTTGTTAGTTTATTTTAGAGAAATAAGAAATGCAGAAGCTACACCTAATAATACGCACTCTGAAATTGTGATTCTTAAATAAAAATACAATGAATTAAATTAATAAAGACATGGTTAGCAGATTCAGAAAGTATTACAGTATTTATATAGTGCTTAATGTATATTAATGAAAAAATTTAAGGGTTTTTTGGTTTAATGTTCTACTCTTCATTTAACTATGTGATTATCTCTTTTTTTGCAAAAAAATGTAAGCAAAATACTTTGAAGATGTATGTCTTCCCATTCCTTCTTCATTCTCTAATGATGGTGGTAAAACTTATAGATCTCAAGGACAACAAACCTCCTTAACTTCTGTTCAAATTAAATGTGAAATATCATATTGTTTAAGTTTCTTGTTCTAGATTTAGTATGCTGTATACTTCTGAGTCTATAATCTCTCTGTAATTGTTTCGGAAGAGGATTGAATTTGTGTCTGGACAGTGGCTCATCACTGTGTCCAGGCATATGGTTACATTCATTAGTTATCCACAACTTAAAGAATATGACTTTTGAAGGTACTGTCCCAGAATTGGTCAGTTTTAGAAAAGGGGAATTTAGATTGTTGGATATTTCAAAAGAAATGTGATTAAAAATCATCCAAAAAATTGATCAAATCTCTACTGGGTATGTTTTGGCTAATAAATTTATGGAAGCCCATGGCAATGCTTAACTTCGGGAATGCAATAACTGTGTTCCTTTCTCTTTACTTCACCTAGTCACAAAGCTGATCAAGCTGATCAAAAAAAAAAAAGAATTTATTCCTTATTTTGAAAATTCAGTGGATTAGATGATGAAGAATATTTTTAATTTTATTAAAACCAGCTGGTTTGATTTCAGAAGTTAATTGAGCAGCCTTACTTCTCCAATCTGGATTTGTACTTATTATAAATATACTGTAGATATAAAGGCTTTTGGAATTCTGAATGATAGGGACCTGTAGGGATATGGATTTCTTTAGTTGTGAAATAAGCTTTCCATAACTGATGAATATCTTTGAAATTACTTTGCCATGTTGAAAGCCAAAACTTTATTCATAAAATTGTGATTCAGATATAATGAACAATTGTTAAGAGGTACAGAAATACAATAGTTAGTCTTATGTTTGGTAAGGTTAACATAGTGCATTCATTTCACTGATTAGCAGGCATATTTTATAATAGAAACAGCATCCAAAATGCTATCTTTAAAAACCACAAAATTATCCCCTTTAGTTACTTTGAATTTTCTTTAAAAATTCTTTAATTATCTTTAAAGTTAATTAACTCCAGTATCTTAATTTCAGAGCAGAAATGTTATTTCTGATGAATAATTTCTGATTTCTTATTTCATTGGTTATTGCACCTCTATTTTCCAATAGCAGGTATTGACAAAATCCTCCTTCAAAGTATCAATGGAATGTTCACTTTTTTCAGGTACTTCCAGCCAACTCTAAAGTAATGGGTAACTTTTAAATGTAATAAATGTTATTGTTATGTTTCATCCAAACATAGAGTTCCCCAAATTTCTAGTGATATGTGTTAGAAAGATCTGTTAAGGTGTTGTACTTGAAACCAGGTTCCAGAATAGATTCTGACAGATTTGGCAAGTTACTAACTAGCAAATTAATTAGAAAGTGTTTTTCTGAAAGGAAAGAAAAAAAAAAAAAAAAGAAAAAAGAAACCAGCCTTCCAAGAGAAACTTGGTGGCTAGGGTTATTTTGTACGATAGTATATCTGATAATAAAAATAGGAAAAATTACAATTTGTTATTCCTTCACACACAATTTCTAAGTAATTACCTGCTCTTGACATATTCCGCAGGGGCACACAGACCCTGCCCCACTTCTAGGATGACCTGTTCTTGCTGATAGACTTTAAATAATTATTCTGCTCTTAACATCAGTGGCAGTCAGTAAGACACCAGGAAAAAGTGATTCATTTTATAATTCCTGTGCAGATCTAGCTTCTCACAGCTCTGTTGTTAAATAAAAAGTTATTAAAGGGGATACCTTCTGAGGGTATTTTAAGTGCTAAGTACTGCCACAGTTAAGGCGGGGAGAGTTTTGCCCCATCTCTTACCCCTCCTTTTGCAGACCAGGCCTTCTCCTAGGAGGAATGTTGTCTCAGTGCTATCCCTTGAGAGGCAAAATAAAGCAAATTATGGTGTGCTGTTCTAGAGAGGTAACACTGTTCTGGAGAGGCAACACGAGATTGGGAATATTCACAAATTCCTGTGACACGTCAGAACATCTGTTCATATATTAACAAAGCAGGTGGATTTTTATATGCATGATAAAAAAAGGCACTTTTCCTTTCCCTAAAAATCATCCAGAAGGAATGGAAAAAGGCATCCAGAACAGAAAATGCAATTAATATAGAATTCATAGTTTTCAGGGCACTGGTAAGAAATTCCTGTCTTAATAGACACCGTTCACAATATGCACACTTGCACTGTACAAATACATGTCAGACAGTTAAATGCTAAACCATTGTGTGTGAGCAGAACGTGAAGGAAGCACTATTGCTCCAGTTTTGCAATAGTAGTGATTATTACATTCTATGGAAATCTTGAGGCTCCACAGAAGTCCTAAACTTATCCTATCCCCATTGAAAATTTCTCCATGGGTTCTTAATATATACACCAACCATCATTTACTGGTGGATTTCCCACAGTCACGTGAAAATTTCACTTTCAAATTGCTTGTGTGGTTTTGGATTTGATTTCTCTTCCTGAAGACATACGGATACATCTAAAGTCCATTAAAAAAGGCAAAATACCTTTTGATTTATTACAGTCCTGAAACTTCAGGGTAGCCTTAGAAGAAAAAAGCATGATACCTGAACCAGGCAAAGATGGGACTTGCGAAAGTCACCTTGAAGTTGGTATCATCCAGAATTTCTTGGCACAACAAGGCTCTTACTCCATTTTCTTGGGTTGTACTTATATCATATATTCACTTGGAAAGCAGAGGAGTTTCTGCCTTTGCATTGCATTTTCTTTTGTCCTCGGCTGTTCTGATAGCATATATGGCAGTACACTATAAACTGAACCATTCGAACTATCTTAAAGAAGAAATAAACAAATAATACCTATGGGGTGATGTTATTTAACTTACATCACTCCAGTGACATGCCTTACAGGACAAGCCTGCAAGCACTCCAGCAGAGAAAGGGGTAAAGATTGCCAGGGGATCAGGAGCCAGGTGTGGATGGGAACTTCCCAAGCCAGCTCTGAGGCTAACGTGTCACGTAACCACACATTTAACATCCACACAGCTTATAAGCCTCCCACCTTCCTAATGCATATCACAAACTTTTAAAAAAGTAACATATTCAGGAATTTTTTAGGCATGTAACTTAGTAAGATGAAGTTACTAGGAAGGCACTTATCACTGTATTTATTGAAACTAACCACAAGGAAAGCAGAAAATTTATAGTAAAATGTCAATTTAAAGAGCATCAGAATATATGAAAAGACTTAGATGATGGCATTTGCTGAAGGTTCATTGGAAAAGACAGGTAATTTTTATTAGATCAGCTTACATGAAAAATAGCTCTCAGACCCAGAGTCACTCAGAAAGGTTGTTTTTTGATACTAGTTCATCTCATAAATTATATCACTTTACATTTCCTGAATCTCTTATAGTCTTAAATTGCATGAGTAAGGACTTCCATGCTATCTGTACATCTGCATTGAAAATGTTTGTCACAACTGAGCAACTCAGATGATTGTGATAATATCTTGCTCGTAATCTTACAGTTGTTATGCAGAGTAATCTTCCTTGCAGTTGCAAATAAACACACACTCTTTACATTCCTTTATGTTCTTTGGCAAAAAAAACATACTATAATTGACTGGACCGTGGCTATCCATTAGTGTTATGTGGTATAGTGTGGTATTGCTGAGGAATACAGCATTATTTGCAAATATGGCAGCTACACAGCGATGATACAATCATGAATGCAGGGTTTCTTCATAGAAGAACTTCCTTTATGGTAAACAAACCTTTTTGTATCAATGAGTTATCACACAACATCATAGTTTCTAATCTATTTGAAAACATCTTTACCCATGGTTCCTGATCCCTTGTGCCTCAGAGTTCCCGCATTTCTAGTGGCATTGGACAGCATTATATTCTGCCAATGCATTCATTATCTTGTCATTGATCATTACTCCAACATACAAAGTTTTCCTTGAATACCATTATCACCTGTTCATGATCACATTGAGCCACTTATATTCTGAGGTACATGGCTTCTGGTTTTCAGATCAATTTCTGTCTCTTAGCACAGTAAAAATAGCATAAGGCTTTGAAGTAAACTGTTTCCACATGCATCTACCGTACAAGATTATTCTACTCTCCAGGATAACTTGAGATACTGCTTTACCATGACATTGATTGGTATCTGGATTACTTCAATTCAGCCAGCCAAAGTCTCTGAACCTAAAATCTGGATGAATATTACTCACTAAACTTTTTAGATAATCTTGAATATATCACTAATTTATGATGTCTCAAGGCTTGTTTTTACACCTACCCTAAATATAGAAAAAGTTTTTTTTTCTCCATTTATACGTGATTGGGTATGCAAAGCTGTATACTTTTGATTGTTCCTTAGCCATCTGCAATATTCTTATTCAATAAATCCTGATCACATTATAGGTACTACAGAAAGAATGCTTTATGAAATGTGTCCTACTCCTGAAACCTCATAAAATTGTGAAAGAGATAATCATATTTAAAATTATACATCTTCCAAAGGCTAATAAAGAGTATTAAAAATGTAAACTCTAAGGACCCCTTAGTATACCATCACATAGTGTATTTTTTTCTTTAATTATAAATACATAAAATCATAAAATATAAAATATATTTACATGAGATAAGACAGTTTTTTAAACAATTCTAAATATGTAATTAAGAAATATGTAAATGCATGACTACAATTCAGTCATTAAGATATGAAAATATCCTACCTGTTTGCTTTCTTCCATATCAGATTCACTGCTAAATTCTTCTGTATTTAAATTTTCAAAATCTGATTCTCCAACTGCAATTGGCACTGTCACAGTGAGGCCTGGGTTGTTTATGAATGACATGTAATCATTTTCATCGATTACATATTTTTCCACACTGCTGCCTGTGCCTACACCACTGGTGGTTCCATTCCCGTCTTTAAGATAATTCAGATCTTTGCTTATTTCAACAGCAGTATGATTGGAAATGCAGCTGTCTTTCTTGTTGTTTAGCTCTTCAAGTGCTTTGATTTCCTCTAAAGCTTTCTGCTTTCTAACAAAGGCTTTTTGGATGAACTCCTGTATCTTTTTTTTAACGTAATCTATTCCTTTCTGAATCCTTGCCACAGCAACCTGGAGATTGTTCATTTCATTATCATCATCAGTAGCAGCAAGGTTGTCTGAACTAAATGAGCTCAGCAGCAAGGCCAGAAACAGGTTCAATACCTAAAAGATGAGAGAGTACAGTAAATACATATATATAAAAAGTGAGTATTTTTACAGGATACTGTCAAATACCACACATTGTTTTGAAAAAGAACATTCACTGATTTTAGACAACCATTTAGCACCTTAAATTACACAAGATCTCCTTACTTGTTTTGATCAGTATTCACTCAGAAGATGAAAACAAAGCTAATACCTAATTATTTTATACATTTTGATCTTTCTTTGAAGCAGCATGGTTGCTTAGACTATTAAAGAAAAAAAGTTACAAAAATTTTAGCCATACACATTCATCAGAGTTTTGAAAGGCTTCTGTCTAAATCACTTAAAATCACTGGAATTTAAGTAGAATTAAATAAACATGAGATGTGAAATTAGATGAGTTTCTGTGATGCAAGTATTTCAGAAACTTCTATCAGTTAAGGCTATAATAACCTATGTAAACTTTGAACTATGATTTGGAAGTTTATATCATGAGACTGCGATTTTTTGTTAATTCTGGGCTTGTCCCTTAAATTATATAAAGCTTGTCATAAAAGGAGTATTTTAAAATTAATGTTACACTTTAATCTCTTTTATAATAATCCTGTGTTGTTTGTAATTGGATGTTTTTCCTTTTTCATTTGGCAAAAAATGAAAATTTTGATTGCTATTAATTTAAAAATAAAATGGATTTCTTTCGTCAGCAGGCAACAATCTTAGTACCAGTGTTGCCTGAGAACTGTTTTTATTGCCTCAGAATTCAAACATCATTACTCTTGTTTTAATATAACCTCCTATAAACTGTACTATATTACTAAAGCTTACAAGCAATTAATCATTTCACACTTTCAGTCTGATATACCACTAAACATCAAAAGTCATCATGATATGGCAAAACAGCATAAATAAACTTCCTCATCGTTAACTGTGTTAGGTCTCTCATTTGTACTCTCTATGAGATTTAATTCTGCAGACTTTCACAATTCCAAAAAGAACCCTGACTGTAAAAACACTCTTGGAACAAAGAAGACAATATGAATCTGAAACAGTATTGCTATGCTGACACTAGTACTATAAAAAAATAGTAGAGCAGGTTCATCAATAACTTTCTGGGGCTCTGCACCCTGCTGATATAATGACACGACTGCAAGGCCATGTAAACAACTAGGATACGAACACTTTGAATTCTATTTTATAAAAATTTAAATCATGTTAGAAAATGTCACTAAAGGAAGAGAATTTTGACAATAATGAAATACAGTTTTTAGACATCAATCAGAATGAACGGCAAAGATTAACAGTAAAAGTGACTTACACATAAAGTAAAAGTGTAAATGGTACATTCCAATTATAATCCTGATTTCTAAGAAGTTCCCAACAGTTCAATATTTACATATTGAACCTTTAGCATTTTAACTTGTCAGCTTGAATTAAAATTTCTCTATAAAGGTCTCTTCTATAATTTTGAGTTAGAAAATTTCAAACATATTTTTAGAATGTCCAACCACCCGGTATTTTGTTTTTGTTTTTTACACCTAGACATGCCAAAATTTTCAGTAGTTAAATTCAAGAGATTCTATATAAGAAAATCTACATTATACTTCATTAAGTCAGAAGTATTAGTGTTGGAATTAGCTGTAACGGGTGTAAGAAAGTCTGTTAGTTTTTTTTTTTTCCAAAGAAGCAGCTGCCCAGGAGCTTATGCTGGTGCAGCATAAGCTTTGTTATTTCAAGAGGAGTTAGGAAGACATTTGGATTTAAACAGCACCTCTAAATTAGCTGCAGCACTCCCATGATAGGGTATTTGATTTGACATTTTGGTGTATTCCTAAATTCCTGGACCCATAGTGAGAGTACTTCAGTGTATGGAAATGAGTGAAAAGGGGGAGAAGGGAATCACCTTATGCTTTCATCAAAAATCTAGCGCATTCAGATTTATTTTTCAATTCTAAATGGAAGTATGACAAACATTCTTACTGCCTGGCTGTAAGTTATGGACATTTTGCATCAAAATTAATGTTTGAAAATGTTCATCACGTACCACTAGGTTTCCAATCACCATGACCAGCATGAAAACAATAAGGCACATGGTTTGGCCTGCAACCTCCATGCAGTCCCACATTGTTTCTATCCATTCTCCGCACAGCACTCGAAATACAATCAGGAAAGAGTGGAAAAAGTCATGCATGTGCCAGCGTGGAAGCACACAGTCACTGGAGATCTTGCAGACACATTCCTTGTAGCTTTTCCCAAACAGCTGCATCCCAACCACAGCGAAAATGAAGACAATGATGGCCAGCACCAGGGTCAGGTTCCCCAAAGCCCCAACTGAGTTTCCAATAATCTTAATCAGCATATTTAGAGTTGGCCAAGATTTTGCTAACTTAAAAACTCGAAGCTGAAAAACAAAAATGCAGAGGAATCATTAGTTTTAATTATGAAATAGAAGCTAGGTTAAAGTGGTTTAGTGGAGCATATCAGTTTCTGTAGATTAATTTGTTTTTCAGAAGGAACTTATTTTAATGGAAAGAGGAGAGTATGGAGTTTGGTGGGTGCCTAAACCTTAGTGTTCAGTGTTTCATCTTAGTGATGCATGTAGAAAAAAAACCCATAATTTCTGTTTGTACCATGTTTGATTTTTATGTTTTTAAACATCCACTTGCAGATGATTACTGAAAAATTCTCAAAGACATTTTAGAAGTTTGTACTCTTTTCATCACCTTTGCTACACCATCTTTTCTGGCTTGGTTCCACATTTCCCTCAGCACCACATTAGGTCTTCCAGGCTTAGCTAGAGGACAATTTTTGAAGAAACAATTTGATGCTGATATTGTGATGTCTGTTCAAATCATAAACACTAACCTAAAAATAATATTCAGTAATCAAATTATGGTACGTGAAGCTGGGTACCATTGCAACTGGTGCTAATAAACTAAGCCATGACTTCCTGCTCTATGTATTAGGAAATAGCCTGGGTTTTAAGTAGTGTGATAACTATTAGTAATACAGACTTATAAATCATGAATAGTGCCTCCATTAAATATACCTATAAATTGGTTTATGTACAATACTCTTTGCTATAAACGAGACATTTCTAGTATAAGCTCAGTAATACTGCAATATAAGTGTTATCCTAAAGTCAGATTGTTATGACTCTGTTATATATAATGGAGTTACTAAATGTATATTCTCAGTGCCATTAAAATAAAAGTTGTGAAGAGAGGATCTACTTAGGGGCTTTATGAATAATACAAAGTAATTTTGGCAATATAAAGACTAACCATGTTACGATTCTTTATGCTGGTGGTAATATGTATGTTTTTACAGATATTCAGCTTTGATTAATCTTAATGAAATCAGTATAATGAAGATTTACAAAATTTGCAAAAGGTAGCAGTTACTCTTCTGCTGGCAAAGGATATCAGTAGGATACATATGAATAGGATTTGATACCAAAAGATATCAAAGGATATCAATTGACAAACACCTTAAACTTCTACTTATCAAATATGACTTGTGAATTAGACATATATGAAAAATCGTGATTCATTTGAGTATATATTATATCTTTACAACACTGGTAATTATTAAAAACATTAGCACGTTTTTTTGAGTGAAACAATTGCATGCAAGAATTTGATTATCAAGGTATTTACCAATCTGAATGACCGAAGAACAGATAATCCTTCAACATTTGCAAGACCAAGCTCCATTAAACTAAGGCTAACGATAATACCATCAAAAATATTCCAGCCTTCTTGGAAATAATAATAAGGGTCCATGGCAATTATCTTTAGTACCATTTCTGCTGTGAATATCCCAGTGAATACCTAAAACAAAATGTAATTAATTAGTTGAATTGTTACAAGAAATTTATATACCCGAGTAAATTTTTCTAATCTAGTTTGAGTTCTCATACCTGTTACTTGTATCTCTTATTATAAAAAACAGCTGATTGCTACCTTCAAATGGCATCTGAGTGTTTCTAAACACTGAAAACTGATAATTAATAACAAATTACTAAATCAGGACAGATATAGGAGGGCAGAGGTTTGATACACGTGTAAGAAAGCTAGTTACTAACCAGTCAGCAGCTCAGCTCGAGTTCATATTTGACATGTGCTGGACTATCCACCCAGCAGATGATGTGATATGATCCAGTGTTTTCAGTCCTGTTTCTAGAGGATAGTCCCAGTAAAGCAAAAGAAAACTTGACAGCATTTTCCCTTGCTCACAATCTAAACAGAAGTGCTAGAAGAACTCTCGTAGGTCAGAATCTATAAAGACATACTTTCTAAGGTCTGTCTTTTAGGTCAGAGTTGAAAAGTATGGGTGGAATAGTCAGGGGAAGTTGGGGTTTCTTGTACTGAGCTTTTAAAAAAGATTTAGAGGTTTCATGCACAGCTACTGTTTCATGGGGTAGCTATTTCCTTTTGGCAAAAAGAACTTAATGGTGATAACGTTCTTTGAAATATTTGGAAATGGCAAATGTGAAATTATCAATGCTTCTTAGTGTTTTATAGTCCAAAATTTAACCCAGCACTTTCTTGTGATGAGTAGCGATCAGTGGTTTGTGCAGCGTAATAAAAAGTTTTGGAGCATAATACAAAACCACTAAAAATATATGAAAATTCTGCACAATACTCAAAGGATATCCTAGATGGTTCCAAAAGTCTACTAAAGTACACCAAAGTACTCTGCCATTGCCTTGTGATAGTTCTCTACCCAGCTTGTTCTCAGTCCTCCTCCAGCAAGTTTTATGGAAGCAAAGCTGACATTTTACAATACTATATAACTACAGTCATGATTGCCTTCCAGTTCAAGAAGATTAGGAGGTGGATATAATGCCAGGGAAACATTTACCATTGTTAAAGTGTAAATATTAACATTTTTTTAAATATATACTTTGGAGAAACTAGAAATATAGCAAGAAACACTATCCTATTAATTTGATATATGAGATGTTATCATATAATCAGAAGAATGTAAGAGGCATTGCTATGTGTGGTAAAGAGAACACAACAAAGAAGATTATTCTTGACAAAAATGTGATATTTGTCAAAATAACTGAAAAAAGCAATGAAAAATATTTGATTGTAAGATATTTCCTTCACAAAATATCCCATTCTATCCACAAACTACTTTTTCTTGAGCATATCTGCATCCTCAAATGCACCAAAAAACATTTTAACAGACACAAACGCAAGTTTTCTTATATTTTCTCAGGACTTTTGAATACTGAATGAATTTTAGTAATATGCAAATGAGTCATTGCATTTTAGAACTATTTCTTCCTTCTCATTAAAATGCTACAGAAAAGGCAGAGTCATATTTGTCACATTTAACTTATCCTCAAACAGACCGTGATGTCACAAGCAAAGAGTAAATTAACACGTTTTGAATGGAAATCGCAAAATTAAGATTAATAGATTAACACAGTGAGGAACAGAAAATTTAATTGAAACCAGCAGGGATAGCATTCACTGCATATATGTTATCCTAATCAAGGATACTGGATTGTTATAAGGGTAGAAATATGACTGTTGCTAATATGAGTAAAAAAAATAAAAATATGATATGGGAAAAGGCAGAAGACCTCATACATATAAATGGTTGGAAAGAAATAATTCTAATAATATGACAGACCAGCATTTTAAAATACAATATTCTGTAATCTGTGATGAATATAAGAATATACCAGCAATTAAATCTTTGTCCCTGAGAAAGGAAACTGTAATGCACACAAGAACACGTAAGTATTAAGTTCAATTTTACTTCTATTTAAAAAAAAAAATCATAGAAGGATGTAATACCAGTACTGATAAGGAAAATGTCAGACTTTAAAACATACTATGACTGAGAAATCTATTACTGCTCCATTTAAATATTGGCAGACTTTTGAAAACTAATATTTTTGAATGATTAGTTCAGAACACTTGGTTGGTTTTGATTTTCAGGACTTCATGCTGTGTGAGTCAATCCAGATCTCTCCTGTATAAATTATTGGTAGTTATGTGAGCTAGCAAAAAATTAAAAATGTATGAATCTCCTTTTGAAACAAACACTTGCAAGGTTCAGTCCTCTGCTTCCTGAGCATTGGAAGCACATTTATGGTATGTTATGCCACTTTAGAATTACATGTACCCCTAAATCTCTGGATCAGGTTAAAACTGGGAAAGGCATCACTAATAAACTTACAGATGTGAGGTGCTTTTTGTTAGAAAATAAATACAAATCTAGTTTAGTATGTATTCTTAGTTACCTAGAGTGGCAAGGACCTACTGCTAACAAGAAGTATGCCTTTCTTGGAAATGTATTTTCACTGTAGTGTAACTGAAAAAAAATTAAGGAGAAATTCTGACATCTGAATATTTCATCAATTTCTTACAGAAGAAAAATATTTTCTATGGTGGAATATCAGTACCATGGTAAAAATTAGATAATATACCTCAACATTTTAAAGAAAAAACCCAAGGTAGATTCAAGAAATCTGAGAATCCAGTTAAGACTGCACTTCCGCACATATTCATTTATTTAATTATAGTAGTTAAAAAATAGATTAATGAAAGGTAAAGGGTCTAGCAAAAATCGCTTTATCTATGAAACTCATATATACAGTTTCTAAACTTACTATAAAAACCAACCTGGAATAAATTTAAAATCAACACAATGCCTTTCTTCTTTTACAAAAGGGTATTTTTACACCAATTAGTGCATGACAAACCACTTACCAGGTTCCCCACAGAAAGGACGCTGCTAAACTGTTCTGTCATTGGGTAATGTTCCATGGCCATAAACAAGGTGTTTAAAACAATACAAATAGTTATAGCAAGATCAACAAATGGATCCATCACAACTAAATTGACGATGTGTTTTACTTTTAACCATGGGCTCCAGCAATCCCATATCAAGAAAGTATTTGCAAATCTGTACCAGCATGGTGGGCATTTCTGTCTGGATTCTTCAAGCTCTGAAAAAAAACCAAACCAAAAAATCCCAAACCAATTAACAAATAATGAACATTATGCCCTCTGGAAGTTCCTGTTTAAAATGATTAAATTATTAAATAAATGGCTGATTTAAACCATTTATATAGAGCTCGCACAAACATGGGATTTCCCTCACCTATGTTTAGCCATCTTAATGTTAAGCACCTAATTTATTTAAGCTCCTCTACAACCAGTGGACAGTTCAGTTGTCTCTGAAGAGTGAATCATCTCAGACATTTATCTAAAGAGAGAAATGTGTTTCTGTCTTTCCCCTTACTGTAGGGAGAGTCTAGACATCTAGTTTAGGTTAGTTGACTTGCTTACAGCAGATGCCTTAATTTTGGATATTAAAAGTTAATATGACTCCATTGTCAGTGAGCTCATGTATATGATTTGTGTAAGCTTCATAAAATATAAAAATTTTGTGTTAACTATGTAACATGCAAACATACTTTGATTTGAGCTACTAAACGTATTATATTTGCTACTACACTGAACAATATCATAACAGATAAAATGACTCTGTGTGCATACCTATCGTGCTTATTTAAGTCAGTATTTTTAATGTACAGAATGCCTGTTTTCTTATTTTAAAAATTATCATTTAACTTTGAAAATTTCTTCTACAGTTGCAGTGTCTACCAATTGAGAAACAGAACAACAATGTATCAGCAGAACAACTCTCCTCTCAATTAGAATCTTTACAAACTATTTTTTCTTCCATTTCACTGTCAATATTGTCAAAGTCACAGAAGAATAGTAACTTTTACTGAGTTAATAATAGCAATGATGAATGCTTAATGTGATGGGATGTTTGATGACAACCCAGAAGGAAGATCGATATTTGATTAAGTGAAAAATACTTAGACAACAAAATATGTAAGGAATGGCCACAACAATTTCCATAACATTTCTGCATAGTAGCATCAACCCAAATCTGAAATCTGCCAGTTTTCAGACACACAGGGAGGTGCCAGTTTTCCTTAGAGCACAAGGAAGTCTCCATCATCGTGATATTTATGGGTGATTTTGCTAAAATAGCAAGCATGCTGTTCTACAGTATTTGCTAATAAGAATTTAGTGCTAAACTCTCCACTTTGAGGACTAGCGGATTGATTTTTGCCTCTAATGTTGTCATATATGGGTGGAATTATGGGAAGTTAAAAGGTCGGTTGTCAATATTCAACTCATTGAAACTAACAGGCTCTCCCATTACATCAGACTGTAGTCTCTAGGCAGAGAAAGGTATCATAAGTAGCGAAAGTCGTCTATAATCTATATAAGCCATAACAAAGACAGTGTTTCCAAAGGAGTATATGGATTGGGTAGAATAACCATGTTTCTGAACATGTAACTCAGAAAGCTGAAAGGTAGGATGGGACTGGCCTTGGGCAGAAATGGCCACTCACACTGGACGCTGAGTTGGCACAGAAGACTTTGCAAATTCAGAAATAATGCAAACCAGATGTGGGTAAGGAGGTGAATATCAGGCCAATATAATTTACATTGACATGTTATTTCTGGCCAGAAACAGACAAACTATTCAGCTGGAGGAAGAGAGCAGCACCCTCTAAGGAGATATCCTTTCTACCTGGGAGGAGAACTGAGAATTGCACACTGAGAATCAATATGTACCAACAGTTCACGCTTGCACTAAAGTAGGAAGATATATTCAGAAAGATACATATTTGTGAGAATGGTTTGTGAATACTTTAGAAGAAAATAGGCAATATGAGCCTTATATTTCTGACTATAATTAGTTTCAGCTCTATTTGTTTATCTGAGAGCAAAGGGCTTCAGAACTCACTTCAAAAAGTATATTTAAATTCTGACAAAGTAATCTGAAGAACACTGTAAATTTTCTTGGTGTCTCTTATCCTTTTAGAATATGGTAGGACATCTGCAGGGTTTGTCTGAGTATAACAGCTATCGCGCTTTGCCTGTGTCCTTAAAATAGATCCTTTAAGCTTATAAAAATATTTTAATGGCATATGTATGAACTGAGTATATTCAGTTTCCTTTAAATAAGCAAAATTATTCCAACGGTGTATGCTTTTCCACATAGCAAATATCATATTTTTTAATCTTTGACACACTTAAAAACCTAGGAAATTTTAAGAAATGGTTAAGGAAGGTAGTTCATGTGCATTGGCATGGGTTGATTACAGTTGGTTGTTTAAAACAACCTTTATCTTTTTCATTTCCTATTGTCTTTCCTTGGACTTTAAGTCTAAGGGAAATGACTGTTCCAGAACATCACTGCCTTTATCATAGCAATTCCTGTGTATCTTAATTGATTTTTCCCATTGATGTCTTACAGGAAGAATATCCCTGTATTCTGTTTGGGGGTCTGGCAACCCTCTGTTCGTCTACTCAATAGAGTAGTATTTTGGAAGGTGTCATGAGAAACAAATGACTAAGCATTCAGAATTTGTAAATAATCTTATAAATGCTCAAAAGCCTTTTGTATCTGATGTTTGGAGATTTCACACGTTCAGTGTTATGCTTACAAAGGAAATTACGTAAATAATTGCTCTGTACATGTAGTTAGCAGAAATTCAGTGAACTGCCTGTCAGATAAAATGCATCAAATACCTTCCATTGTATTTGTAAGGATGCTGGCTATACTCATTGCTCTTTGTCTTGCAGCAGAATCTTCCAGCATTTCCATGGAAATCTGATAAGAACTCAGTCTTCTTTTTCTTATTTCTGTTTCTGTAGTTGTGCCCTGTAAATGAAATATTGAGGAATTAAACCATCCTTTTCAACAGCCGACTAACAATATTTACTCTATAAGTGTTGTAGTGATAATCTAGTATGCTTTGTGCAGCCTGCTAGACTTTTCTTACACACTGAAGGTTTCTGTGTAATTTCCTGTAGGAATTTCTTTGCTTTTTATTGAGGAACTCAGTGGGAATTTTGTACAGTGCTAGGAATAATCAACCGGGGGACACAATACCAAGGCACTGTAGGACCAAAGGTGGTTCTCATTTAAATGACTGAATGAAAAAATTTTTGTTAGGTATCTTTTTGCTAGTGATTATTATTATTATTCTTTCAAGAAAAAATTATCAAAGTTGAAACCTGTCACCTTAACTTCCAGTAGCTAGTCATGTTAAATAATTGAAGTGCAAGTACAGAAAGAAGTGAACTATTATTTAAGAAAGTAACTTTGATACGAGAAACATGAGTATAATTCTAGGAATTAATTATCTCTCTAATACTTTGTACTGCATTCCTAACTTGATAAGCGTGGTTGAAAAAATTTATATGACAAAAAAACCACCCCACATCTTATTTAATATTTCTTCTTCCTAATTCTTACCCACTGCAATGCTCATACAGAATTTGTAATATATTCTTGCACTGAATATGCAAATCCTCTCTGTTTTGTATGGCTTCTAATTATCTTTTCAAAGGAATAATACCTGGCTCTAACGGGTCACTACTCAGTAGCATGTAAATATCCTTACAGTTGCTTTGTTTTTCTTCTAGAGTATGACCTAGGAATCTAAACACAGGATTAAGATTAAAAATCTGATTAAACCACGATTGGGATCTAAATCGTGGTTCCTGCTTTACCATTGATTCTGTGATTCATGGTAATCACTCACTCTTTTTCTCATTATTCTGTCCCCATCCAGAAAAGGAATCAAAAGGCCTGAAGAACTCATAAAGGATTTCAAGGTTATCTTAGTGTGAAGATGAAAAAAGCATTTTTGAGCATTCATATTTCTTTATAGAAGACTCTTGAGTTAAATGGCTAAACCTTTTTTCAAGTGAATGTATTTCTGAAATAGAACTATATACGCATAACCTCTGAGGTAATCTGATTGAATTTCTGGTATGAAGATCTTTATCAAGATAGGAGAGAAACAAAAATAAAAGGAAATGTGTAAGAGTAATGAAATCTCAATACATACTATTTTTTTTCAGGTTAAATACAGTTCTATTATAGCTGCAAAGATACCACACTGAATCCATATTAAAACACTATGTGTGAAAAGCTTGCTTTTTTAAAGTTTGAAAGAACATCTTAGCTTACAGAAGTCTGAAACTGAGGCTGAAATGTAATGTAATTGCAAAGGTACATAGGAACAGTACATCTTTTTCTCATGAAAGTTATGAGAAAAATTTCAAGAGAAATTCAGTAAGGGGTATTTCTATTAACTATCATGGGACTAGTAACTGTATTCTCTTCAATTTTGTAGGTGTTTTCCTATACATATTTCCCAGTTATCTCCTTAGTTATACATCAACTGTCTACCTTTGTTGATAATGTGAAACTACATCCAAATTGTCAAATTCAATTTATGGGGTTCTTTTCTTTCTATGTACAGATCTCTTACTGAAAGCAGGGATAATATAATACTTTACTGAGGCTTGAGGAAGTTGAGGACTTTTTTTCCCTTATGTTCTGTTATTTAGAAACTATTGCAAGTTATTTCTCATAGCTCCAAGAAATTACAAGGCATGCAGAGGTAAGCAGTAAGAAAAAAATCCGTCCTCGAACCAAACTGTAATAATTACTGGTTCACTTATAATTACCTCTGGTATAAGCTGACCAGTAGGTGAAGTTAGAGTTGAAGGTCCTCCAACCAAGGAGACGACTCCATTGCAATCCACAGTGCTGTGCATCTTCCCATTTACTGGAAGGGCTGGTACAATTCTAGATGATACACTCGCCTGACTAATATTACTGTTGCGCCGTTCTCCGTGTCGATTTGGAACAAAGAGGGAATCTCTTCTGCTCTCATTGTCTTCAAGAGTGCTGTGCTCATCGTCAGCAAAGTCATTTTCAGATCCTATATCCTTTGCACGACCTCTGAAACTGAAAATGCTTGTTTTGCTGTTGCGCCTTGGTGAGAACAGGGAACCACGAATGCTTAGCAAAGACTGTAAAAGATTTAAAACAAACCAAACAAAAACAGCATCAGAACTGAAGTTCTAAGTTCTTGGCTTTTCAAAGAATAGTTACAGTGCTGGAGGAAGGATAGTCACTATTTCCTTCAATAGTATCAGTGTGCCCAATAGGGGAATGTGCTAATCAAGGGACCTGAAGTCGAGGGGAAAAATTCTTGTTAAGGTAATGTAGCCAGACTGAGGAAAAGTTGTGCAGAAGACATAAGTAAGGTTGAACAGTTTTGAGCAGAGAAGGTATAGGTTGAATTGGTATGGACCCAGGACTGTGCTAAAGACAGTTTTCAACATCACTATCAAGATTTTGCAGGTATTTGCTTTTTCTTCCTTCTTGTATTAGAGGACAAAGCTAAAAATCCTTTACTTTTCTTCCCTTCATCGCCTGGATTCCTAGGAATAACAACCTGGTAATGCTCACCAACCACTGTTTTCTATTCTATTTGCTAGAGGCAGAAGTGGTCTTAAGTTTGGCATTAAATTCAGTCTAAATTGACGTAAAGAACTTGTCTGCCCTCTTCACACTAGGCTTCATAGTGTGGGAGCAACATACACAGTACTCTACAACTAGAAGAGACAACAGCTTGGGGAAGCTCTGGTGGTACAGTGTGACCATGGCAAGTAGCACTCTTGGGCACAGCTCTCTTGGAGCTATAGCAGGCTGCACACCTTCCAGAAGGTACCACTTGGCCATCAGGCAGCTCAAAGCAAATATTCACCAGGGACACAGTTACCTAAAGATATCCTCTTACTAATGAGAAAAATAAATCAGTGGTTGTTGGTAATTCATCTTTTAATTACAGTTGAAGCGGGTTAATGGAATGTTCTTCTCCCTTGCTACATATTTTATTAACAGCATTCATGAATAAATAAAATGAGTACTAATTGTGGAAAAAAGAAGCCTTGCATTAAGCTTTCTTCAGTTTTGCATTTCTACAAATCTTCGCATCTTGGTACATCAAAAACCTGATTTGAGATGATTCTCAATTTTTCACTAGTTCTGAAGGTAGAAAGTACTTATATGTAATAGCAGTGGTTTTTATCCCAGGATAATTAAAGTGAAAGTGACAATGCAGTATAATATATAAGGCTATATTAATACTGTGAAAAACAAACACTGAGTATACACATATATATACACAGATAATGTGTGTGCTGAACTGGTCATAAAGGCTGGCAGGTGTTTACCATTATAAAATGTATTTTTACTGCTCTTACAGCTATACCAAATTTTAATAATTTGGGCTGAAATTTTCTATGCTGGCTGTCAGCCTCAAGCTGAGTTACTTGAAGAACATCAACCAAATGGGTTTGCTAATGTATTTATGTAAACTTGGCTGGAGAAAAAACTGCTGTTTTGCTTATGTTGGAAGATAATTTTATCTAAAAAAAAGGTCTAGCTGCTATAGAGCACGACACTGAATTCTGATAGAGTGGTGAACTACTGCACCCTTTGTACATTGTAAATGTATTTGGCCAACCTATAGTCCTTCAAAAAATCACACTCACGAGGTTTCATCTGACTACCACTGCTACCCTTTTTCTTTTAGAGAATGTTTCCATGGCTGCTGGTTTGTTTGTTGTCCAATCTTTCCAATACATGTTATCATGCTCTGAGCACAGCTAGATGCATCAGGGCCCTCAGGGATTTAGGAGGAGTAATACCTGCTCTGAAAGTCTCTGCTGGATTGAGACAAAAAATATAAGCCAAGATGATGGCAATTCTAACACATGCAGAGGCAGAAATATAGGTACCTACATGCTCCTGGAAAGTAAGGTCTGAAAGGAAAGTTTGGCTTTTCTTGCAGGCTGCATCATTCATTTGCACATGAAATAATGTATCAAAGGACAAAGCCTCTACAGGAGCTGACTGGGCAGATTATCTCTCTTTACCATTCCACCACATTCTTTCATCCTCTGCCACCCTGTTTCACCAGGGAGCAAACTGCATGGCTAAGAAGGGGAACCAGCTCTTCCATTACCAGGTTCTGTGGCTGTAATCCTTCCACTCTTATGGCAGCTCAGTTTTATTTCAGTGATATGCAGACAATGTATGCCCCAAAGCATTTTTACAACTGCAAACCCAAATACCGAGACAGTCTTTCATTAATAAATTATCCTCAGTTAGATTAGTTACTTGATACATGTCTCTTTGTGTTTTAAAATTTTAAAATAATTTAAAAATATATATTTCAAATGGTCACTTATTTCCTCTCTGCTGTGTAGTTCATGATGTCTCAAGCTGTTTCCTGTCTATTGCACCATTTCCTTCTTTTCTTTCAAATCTAAGACATACACACTTTTTTTTTTTTCACTTGATTTTAATGGATTTTAATTATTTACTCTGCAACATGAATTCACATTTAGTTTTAATGCTGTCAAAAGTCATTTGAAATGCCTTGCTTTCCTAAACTGCTTAAGTTTCAGTGGAAGTTTCAGTTCTTCATGATGATTGCCAAGATGAAAGCTTTCTGAGAGTTTCAGAGTATGAAAAAATACATGCAATGATTCTTCACTGTACTTTAATAAAGCTACAGAAAGCTTATTATCTATGGAATCTCTGTCTCAAATGCTCCTCCCCTTAGCATACATCCTCTATATTGAGTATTTTTTCTGTGCACCAAAAATATATTTAATATAAATATAATATATTCCTTAATCAGTCTCTTCACCACAGGTATATAAAAGAGCACCAGGGAATTTAGACTAGACAATGGACAGGCCTATTATCAAGTTATTAAAGCACAGGATCAGTAGTAAGAAATTCCTTTCTGCTCAGACTTTGTCAGTGACTCTTCTTTAGTGCGCTCAAGTCACTCACCATCCTCATCTATGAGATACGGACATTTATATGTATCTGAGGCAGAACTGTGCAGTCTAAGATCAGATCCTTTGCCTGACTCAAAGCCCATTCCAATTAATGAAAGATTTTTTTGAGCAGTTTTGGCCCAAAACTAATAGTACGTTTTATTAGACTGAAAATATACTTTTACAATATCACTCGAGGAGTTGAGAGAGATTCAATAATTTGTTTTTCTTATTATTTTTTTTTTATTTATTGTCCAGAGAACAACCTGGTCATTCCTCTTAATTATAATAAATATGACTTCACTCCATTAGAAATGCAAATGTGTCTTTATCAGACCATGCATTGCCCATTACACTCGACTAATTACTGAGGCTTTGTCTCAAATTAAGCTTTTCTCCCCTCAGAGCATGCATTTCAATGTGAAGTATTTCTGCCACTGAATCTCATAATTCATATCAGTCTGTAGACGAACACATTTGATACAAACATTAAATAGGATAAACGATGGTAGTTAAATATGGGTAGTATTGGTAGTTAAATGTTATCTGTTGGCTTAGACCAGACATGATCATTTTGAAGAGACACATTTTGAGTGATTTTTCTACAAATACTGTAACTGTGTAGTATCCTTAAGCAACAGAAGAGATCCTTTGATTTAAGGGAGTGAAGCTTTGAAGTTAGGATTAAACTTCAGTTTAATAGTTCAGGTCCTTCCTGATCTATTGTTTTCTATGATTGCAATGATTCTCCATCTTGTATAATGAATTTCTAATGAAAAAGAACAGTATAACTAAATTCTTATAAATACAAGCCCAAAGGATCCCTACATATTTTCTCTTTATTTTGGAGTACTAAAGCTACTTTTCTTATTATCTACCATTTAAAGCAGCTAATTAAGGAAAGCAATAGAAACTAATGGTAGCGCAGAATTTCCTATTCAGGGCATTTTGATGCTGGGGTCTGCCAAAAAAATACATATTTGTATAGTTTTGGAATGGATGCAGAATAGAGGACCTATGGTTGATTAATGTAAATTTATGAATACTAATCAAAGAATCTTTGATTCTTTCTCCAATCTACCAGATACATCTTCAGAAATACATTTTCAGAAATGTTCTAAGTTTACAATTATCCTTGGTATGTTCTTTTTATCCCTTTGCTAACAGAATCGGTCAAACTATATCTAATTAACACCGTTTATGTTACTACCACTGTTTCTTTCCTTCACTCATCTTTTACATAATTTCCAATACATAAGGCTGCTGTAATGTCAGTCAAAACCAATTAGAGTAGATGAACATGCTTTAATGAAAAAAAAAAGTGCTGTACCTGGTGGGGAGATGTGAATCTTTTTTCATATGTCAGTTGACTTCCTTCTGCGGAGAAGCGGAAACTTTTCCTTCTGATACTATCTTCTGACTCTGACTTGGGGAACTTATCCATATCTCCTTTGTTCTCTGCTTCAGACATTTCTTTCTGTCTTCTTTTCTTCCTTCTGTTTCTTCTTTCTTTAGCACTCTTTGAGCTCAACTTTGATGCTTCTGAGGAACTTTCCAGGAGTTCTCCTAATCCCCCTATACCACTGAAATCTCTCGATGCAACTGATGCTGCTGCTACTGCTGCTGTTGCCTGTCAGGTTACAAAGCAAGGTATTAGTAGGCAAAAAAAGAACAATTTTATAGGCTTTGATCAACTGCTTTTATTATTACTGTGTTAATACTGCTGGTTGTACTCAAGGGTTTGAGTATGCAAATATACACAAACATATTGTACTGAAGATAAACTATTGAGTTGTATAGCTCCTCATTGTTTAGTAGCATGAGCTACTTGAAGCGTCAACTTCCACAGAACAATAGCATCACTATTCCTTAAAGACTTGCTGTACAAGGCACTGGTCTGAAATTATGGTAGTCAGAAAAGTATGAACACTGGGCTTTCTCATGTATTTCAGATCTTTTTCCCCATTTTCTCTTGAGAAAAGCTTCTCATTGTGCTCCAATTTGGCTGATTCCTTCTGAGTCCTTACAGAGAGAATTAATTCCTAACATCCACCATAAGAGTTAATGTATCATAATCCAACTAGCAGCCTGCGAGTAGTTGAATCCAGCCTTTCCTCACTGTCTTCACAGCAAGGACACTCCCCTCACTTTCCTCCTACCTTCAGTGGCAACAGGCACACGCTCTAGAGAAGTCTTCACGCTCTCATTTCCTCCCTCTTCATGTTTCCCCTCCCACATTTCCCACTCTAACAGCGCTCTAGGTCTTTGTTATATATATATATATAGACAAAGGTACATTAATTGCCTGTTGCTGCTGCAGCCAGAGAGAAGAAAAGATTTAGGTTTCTTCTCTGATGGAAACAGATGAGATTACTTAGTGGAGCAAAAAGCCATCCCAAAACTCAGGACCACAATCTTCAACTACAGTAGTCAGCCTACCTGATTAAGTTCATCAGGGAAACCAGCTAATTTAGTGGTCAAATAAAGGAAGAATTGAGAGTGTGTCCAGTACTCTTCCTAGAAAGAACTGTCTGGGAGATTGCTATGAGGTTCTGCAGTGGAAAATATGTTTGGGAGGCTGATAGTTTGCTGTGAGTTTACAAAAAAGGGTGGCGTGAGAAATGGCAAGAGACTAGGGTTATATAATAAAGATGGCTGGTAATTATCTGGCAAAACATATTATATTCAATGCCCAGTATTTCAGGAATGATGAGACATCTCTCTACAGCAGGAAAAGAGAGTTTGAAAGCTCATAGTATGAATTAATGGCTTTCTTCGCCACAATACAAAATCCATGCTATGCAAGTTGACTTGATACAGACTTTTTCTGCTAAATTAGAGTATTAAAAGGATTCTGAAGTGTTTATCAATTAAAAAAAAAAAGTGATACTGGTTTCATAATATCATCCTGCAAATGCTGTAACAGAGACAAAGGCAGCAGATGCTAAGTCACTACCCATCTACTTCATACCACTAACATCAAAGGTCAAACAAGTGAAGCAATCCAAAGACCAGTGTGATGACTTAGGTTTATAGATGAGTAGGTTCAGTGTCGAGAGAGAGAAGATGGGTCCCACACTCATTTCCATCTCAGCAATTAATTCAGCATCTCAGTGATCGACCTTGTAATGCATACTTTCTGCAAATATTTTCACATACAAAAGGGATCCTGACTATAATACTGCTTTTCTTATAATGAATTTGGTGGTCATTCATTTAAAAAAGTAATGACTTTCCAGGGCCTTTACCCAATCTTCCCCATAGTCTCTGTTTCATATATTTCTCTTCTTCCTAATTCTGCATCAGCTTCATCTCTGTCCTCTTTCTCAAACACACAAACATCTAGATGAGCCTGCTGATATCTTCTGATACAATGTGACGTAGTCCCTTCCATGGATGAAAATATCAGATTGTTTTAAAAAAAGTATATTCTTTGCTGATATTTAACTTTTTAAAAATTTTAATTTTGCAGCATTCTGATTTTCTTGAGTGATTTGTAAGTGATAAGGTTTAATGACTAAAATAGAGATATACTAATTAGATTTTACGGGTCATGCTTTCTATTCAAGAAAAAGATGGAGTGTTTTACTTTCCATTAGCAATTTATAGAATCATTCTTAGTGAAAGTAACTGTAAAATACTACCAAAACTATAGTTTCATAGAAGATTCTAATTTGCTAGCATTTTATAAATATGGTCCTGTTGAAAATTACTATATGCCAGACAAAAAGCAATAGAAAATCAATACAGAGATTAGAGAGACTTCTGACTCTTGGAGCTGAATTCCTGAATATATTTTACTTTCAGATAGCAAAAGCCTCAGACAAAATTATCTATTAAAATGTATTATTTTCACAAAACTTTAAATAACTTCCTTCTCTTTTCAAAGAAAACAAAGATTATTTTACAAGAATTCTGAAATAATACCTTTGTTATAAATATTACTAGTCTGTTTTAAGGAAATATAAATTTCTGATTGACTTCAATGGGCTTGAATCAGGGATATACTTAAATATCTTGCTGGATAGAAACCTAAAAGAACACTCATTACAATCCTTCTCTCTATTTTCTGAATATTGGAGAAGAATTAATAAGTACAGCAAAACTGGCAATTCTCACTGTAGAACATAAAGCAGAAGTAACGTCACTAGACTTTTTTCATGCTGTTCATAAGATTTGTAACATAAAAGCATCATGCGCTATGACTACTTGAAGTCAGATTTCTAGAACACTTTTATCACAAATATTTTACTTTTACAGTCTTGTGCTGAATTTAGTAGCATTCTTTTCTGTACCGTTAGTTTGCCTTTTTGTAATCGCTTAGTTCCTGATTTTCATTGGCTATTTCCACTTTTGTAACTTGTGTGGTAAATAAGATTTTTTTCTTTTTATAATTCATTGCACAATTTATACATGTTCTAATTCATAAAAGATTATTATCCTTGCCTTAAGAGTAACTCTGTTCAGAAAGTACGATTTCCATCATTACCTGAGCTTCTTCTTGTTGCTTCTTCAGTTGTTCCAGCATCTGTTGAAATTCTGCCTCTTTCTGTTCTGCTTCTTCCATGGTTGCTTGATTCTGTTCTTCATAGGCCATGGCAACCACAGCCAAGATCAAGTTGATCAGGTAGAAAGAACCCAGGAAAATCACCAGAACAAAAAATATCATGTATGTCTTCCCAGCAGCACGTAGTGTCTAGGGAGTAGAAAGCGTATCTATATATTATACCACCACTTATCTTTGATACAACAAAAGCATTATGCTTTCAGCTCATGTACAAATAAGCCTATTTATATGATTTTGTATGCCACCTACAGTTTACTTCTTATGTCATAAAAATTTCTTACCAGCTGATACAGGTTCTCCCAGAAGTCCTGAGTCATTAGCCGAAAGAGTGACAAAAAAGCCCAACTGAAGGAGTCAAAACTTGTGTAACCATAGCTGGGGNGTATCAAAACTTGTGTAGCCATAGTTGGGGTTTCTACCAGCTTTCACACATATATATCCCTCTGGACACTGCCTATGTGAAACCCAAACAGGAGGTACTTAGTTATAACTGTTATTTTCTTCTAGAATATATTTGTTATCTTTTGGAACAATACGCATTATTTTTCCACAAGAAATCCATGAATTACAATTTAATTCATTCAGAAAAAAAAAGTCCTAAGAAGCAAACTAATAAGAGAGTAAATGAAAGATACCCTTTCCATCCGCTCACTGGTTGAAATGACCTAAATATTTAAATTCTCCTCAGCCACATTTTGCAAATAGAATCTTTATTCCAAATGAATAATTTCCTGGCAGAAATAATTGCTAAAATGTTGTTAAGGTTACAGACAGATTAAACAGTATTATTAGCTAAATCCAATTGTACTGTTAGGGATCTCCCACATAATGCTGAGATATTTTTATTTTAATTTTAATAAGCTTCTTCACTGTTGCCAGTTAGGTATTGGAGCTAACAATTCTATGCTCAGAACTGGGCACGTGTGTATGGCAGAATTTGCCAGCAATGAAAAAGAATTAGGCTTGAAAAAAAAGATTCAGTCCTGAACTATGAAGTCACTACTGTGCTTTCTTAATATTTTATGTATTCTCTTTCTCACTTCTAACTGTTGCTTTCATCTTACTTTCTTCGATCAGTACATTTCCAAAATAGACTTTACAAGAGTTCAGATTTTATCATTAACACCAACATAACTTTTCAATCAAGCAGGAAGAAAGGCTGTTAATGAGTATTTTATCGAGCCAGAGAGTACAATATTATGACTTAAGTAAGAAATCATTGTTTAGCAGCAGAACTCTTTGAGTTCTGTAACACTGCTAAATATGGAGTTGTGACTACTATGAATAGGTTTCATGTTAATGCTTTTTCTACAGAACACAACAGAGGACTTTTGAAAGGGTCTTACCCTGCATCAGAGCTATTACCACAAAGTAGGGCATCTCTTTGGCCTTCCAAAATGTAAAAATGAGCTGTGTAGAAAGCATTAGAAATATATGTGAATAAATCAAATGAATGTGAAAGTATGACAAAGTAAACTAAAAATAAATTGTAATAAAATCAAAGTGGCTAGCTGCTGATCACTTTGTAATTTGTTTAGGAACCCTTCTGCTAGTTGTACTTGTTTATTATATGTATTTGATATCTGTCAGTCAGTGACTGTAGGCATTTCTACATAAGGCAGAGATATAAATTCAATATTTTTTGTTTGATCACAAATAGTTACACACTATAGCCACAAATATATTAAAAATAGGTATATCAGTCATTCTTACTTTCATCCTCAATGTAATCCTTCCAGTTAAATGTGCTCACTGTCATATTAACAAGTGTACCATTTTCATCCATTGTGCTATTAAAGTAGGATATAACATTTATTTCAAAAGTAGAATTGTCTGGAGGCCACTGCAGACATTTATTCCTCAAGTTGCCCATGAACAGCTGCAGCCCTATTAGTGCAAATACACTCAGACAAAACACGGTCAGGATCATAACATCTGAGAGCTTCTTCACAGACTGAATTAGGGCTCCTACAATGGTCTTTAGGCCTGCAAAGAGAAAAGATGCATAGATTTATCAAAGAGTATCTTTGCCCTTCCCATAAAATTAAGATGTCATGCAGACACTTAAATTATTTTTTATTTCT